>JAHDVE020007080.1:0-62909 GCA_022606495.2 Halesus radiatus
ATAGACCGCTACCGTTTCATTTTGAGAGTTGTTAATATTATCTTCATTGGTTAAAAATATATTACAATGAGGTTTATAAACTTCAATTTCTTTGAAGGGTTCCGAAGGTCGCGGGTTCAATTCCCGGCGTGTGCAAGTAAATTTTATTTAATTAATTTGTACTGTTCCACAATTAATTCATTAAAAAATAATATGTAGTATATTTGCGCACGTTCCAGAGTGGAAGATACTCTCAGTATCGCCCTGGAGAAAGACCACTATTCAGAATTGAAACGTTGCTTGAAATGGCTTTTAGCTGTGATTGGTGATCAGATCTGAATAGCCAGGTATATCCACATCTTCCTCTTCACCTCCTCCTTCCCCTCCCCAATACCTTCAGCCTCACAACATTCCACAATTGGGGATGCCATAGTCTCACTGGCTCCAGACGGTTGGGAGCAGTTGACTCTTGTGGGGTATACATATAGAAAAAAAGGTAATCCGAAAATTGAGTGTTTAATTTTCTTTAAAGAGCGAGTAAGAAAATTGCACTGCTTCACGACTAACATATTCAAATATTTATTAGAGAAGGCATTTTAGAGATTTACCTACGTCAGGGAGTATGGCTACTACCCGTGGCGCTATCCTACCGACTTTCTCTTAGGTGTGCTCGGAATGAACCATCTGCAGGTCAGAAGGGATGTACACATTGCTACACATTTCTTCAGACTGATTCGCGGATGGTTTGAAAACTCGGCTATCATGGAGAGCATTAATCTCTATGTTCCCGATGGTTATCGTCATCACAGACAGAATAGACTGTTTTATTTCCCGACCTGCAGGACCAACTTGCCAATGATCATGTCGGTGGGGAGGGAAATCTTACTGCCAAATAGAATCACTTCGGATATCGGCATATTTAGCATCAACGAAGCTGCGATTAAACAGAAAGCTTTATTGCTACTTGTATAATAGCAGTATGTGTTCTATGCAATTTATTGAAATAACATATGTCTACCTTTTTTTTAATATGAATATCGCACAAGAGTCCCAACTGCTCCCAACCGTCTGGAGCCAGTGAGACTGTGGCATTCCCAATTGGGGAATGTTGTGAGGCTGAAGGTATTGGAGAGGGGTAGGAGAAGGGGAAGAGGGAGGTGGGGAAATACCTTCTTTCTTCTGAATTTTCTTATTTTTAATACCATCGAAACGTACCCATCACACTAAATTATTTTACACATTAAACAACGAAACAAACGCTGCAGCAAATTCACCAATTTCCCGTGTTCTTCAAACATTTAATAATTTTTATCCCAACCTAAATCTCGACATATTTTTTGACTCCTTACCGTCATTTAAGAAAAATATTACTCTTAACATCAATGAGCAATCACAACTCTTCAATACATAGTACTATTCAGACACATAGGTACATATACACGCTCGCGCACACACATATACACACACACACACATACACACACACACACACACACACACATACACATACATACGCAATTGTAATTTGTACACCACTCATTTTATAAGCGTACTGATTTTTTTTCTAAAATAAATAAATAAGTCATTATTTTGGGTGCTTTACATCCTGTCATATCTAATAATATCTTTAAAAATGCCTAAATTTCGTAAACAAATTAAAAGTAATAAATTTAATTGAATTGAATTATTCACGATGAATTTGTCTTTTGCCGTAATAAAAGCCTGTACATTGAGTACTTTATAACAATATTCAGGTGTGATTTTCACAATAGCACAGACGATAACCATTAAAATAAAGCTTAATGTTTATTTCTGGTGTTTAAGGCAGTGTTGCCCCAACACGGCAATAAAACACATCAAACATCACTAAATTCAATAATTTTACGGCCCGCAGACTTTAATGGCGTTGATAAATCCACGTGGTACTTTCTTTTCCGCAAAGGCCGGGAATAAAAACATAAATCAGCGGTTTTAATAATGAATGGTCCCCTGTGAAGGGTTCCGTGTTCCCATTGGATGTGAGGTGATTCTAAGAAAACTCTCTAATCAGGGCCGGTATGGGATTTTCATCGAAGTTATACATTTAAACAGATTTATTTACACATACTGCAAAGAGTGTTCAACAGAGTTCGTCTAATATGCGGTGCCACCAAATACTGTCACATCACACCTCTTCTATGTGATTTCCTACACTGGCTTCGAGTGACAAAAAGATTTCAGTTTGTCTTCTGGTATATAAGGGACTATATTAGTTGTAGGTAAAATAAATTAGTTGCAAATCGCCCGTGGGGCGATTTTCCCACGAAAACGGCGATGGCGATTATAAATCAAAATAAAGAAACATTAAATATTTTAACATGTTAGCTGCAAAATATGACACGATTGAAAACGTCTCATTATTTTTATAATGTCGGACATTGAAAATGTAATATCCTTGAAAACTTATGAATGAAAATATTAGATTGCTGAATAAGTTCGAAAGCTGAAAAAGGCGACAGAAATTAAAAGAATTCCAATGAGGTATGTTACATACACTTCACGAGCTCTCTTCGTGAAGGGATTTGACTTTTCAAATTATTGAATTCATTGTAAATAAAATTGTCTACCCCATGCGATGACAATAACGAGTTTTTAATTCTGTAATTTTGGATGAACTGAGAAAAGATTTTTTTTGAGAGAGTTGTACTATGTCTATATGTTAAATTATTTAAAGCCAATTTTTACCCTCCTGCGTACTTTTAAATGGTTATTGAATGGATAATAATAAATATTAGTAAAGTCTGTCCCTGGTTAATACGCTTTACACGTAAAATGTATAATAATCGACAAAGGTGATGGGATACAAACGACACCATTGAAGATTCACCACTCGTCTTATATGTGGAGCTCTTATGCTGTGAAAAGATCTCCGCGGCTTTCTTCGCAAAGAGGTTAATCGCCAGGCTTTCATTTTTATCACGTGACCAGAAATAGCCGAGTCATTCCGGATATAGGTAGGCAAAGCAGCGTAGCCTGCACGAACACGACATGTTACCTAAATAGGAAATGGAAGTTTTTTACATTCCACACACGTTTTAAATAAGGCTAGTTCAGTTGAACATTTCAGCACTAAAATAAATCCAATCTTCAGCGTATAGTTATCATCGTGAAGTATGATATTTTATTGAATGTTAACCGAAATAATTATCAATAAATTTAAAAAATATATATATTTAAAAAATTTCAGTATTAGAGTTAAGGAACACAAAATGTGTTTAAATAATAACAATTATTCTGAATTTGCCAATCATATTTTAGAAACTTCTTTTGATATAAATAAAGATTTAAAATTCTTATATACAACCGGTTTACAATTAGATAAATTTCAAATTTTAGAAATCATAAAAAACGTTAATAGTGAATTAATTATAATTAATAATTTTTGTAAAATAGCTATCCCTTCAATTAATTTTCGTGTGGATATTAATAATAAAAATAATTGCTTTTTTAATTTCTAATATAAATTTATTATTAAATTTTTTACAATAATTTATCATTTGTCTATACTTGACATTAATATTTTTTTGTATTCTATATATTCCCGATAAGGAAGGCATCGCTTTCGAAATATGTTAAAATGTATATATTACTAAAGTGGTGAATACAAAATAACTTTTAAATCATTTGTTAATTATCACTACGTTTGTTAAATACACATGAAATCCCGGAGATGTTTGTGTGGTGCATGACAGGTATGTGTGATCGATTTACGAATAACTAGTCTATAAACGAATAGAATGCTACTGGAACATTGTACAATATATAAAGAAAAATTAAGAAAGGGACGCCTAAGTAGTTTACATTCGTACAGCGGGCGGATGATGTAATAAGAAAGAAGAGTACTTTCCAAAATAATATTTTGGCACAATTCGCATAATACAAATAGACTAGAGCACACTTACAATATTCGTCTCAATTTTAATGAAGGATTAATGGTTCCCAAGCATATAACAAAATATAGACAAAGAACGTTAAATTAAACGATTTCTATCGATTTAAAAATGTTAACTGTTGAGAATAAAAAATGAATTAAAATACAACCGTCAATGAATATGTTGAAGACCTGCGCAGCTGAAAGAAATCATTTGTATTAGAAAAGTTGGAAATATTGCTTTTTTTTTAAGATTTATTCATGTTATTCATTTTTTTTATAGATATAATTAGAAATATTTTTGGGAAAGATTATTATAATATTTATTTTTTAAAGATTTAAGTCTGTTACTTATGTTTTTATTATATATATAAATATATACAAGTGCATTTACTGTAAATTTATCCTAAGCTTTTGAATGAAAAGGATCTGTTAGTCAAAATACTAAAAAGTAGTTTATCGGGACATTCTTTTGACTATTTTTTTTAAATTTGTTGAAGTTAATGTAGAAAAAATTAATAAAAAAATTCCAAAGTAGATCAATGAAGGAATAGTGGATGTCCAAATTCAGAAATAAGAGGAGTTTACAAAATGTTTGCACGTGGCGTGTTTCAAGTTTTGAACAATATTAACAAGGTTTGTTTCAGGGTCTATGCATTTAAAACACTACACGAGAGCCACGTGGTTTTAGGATTTAATGTCCGCGAAAAATCAGACTAATTTAAACCTGGTTTATTCTTTAATAAAAAGTGCTTTATTGAAAAAATAATAAAAAATAAAGTAACCACCGACTCCCGGAGGTCGTGCTAAATCATATTTCCTGTAATCGGCTCTTTGATGTCATATTTCTGGCGAATCCGTAATGCTTTATTATCCGAAAAACTGTAATGTGGGTTGAATAACACTTATATGGTTTTAGGTCAGGTAAAAATATGTGAGGAAATTCATTCTCGTGTTTTTACGAGCACGAAAATAGAACGAGATTTCATTGATTGATAAATATTTTTATTACTCTTGAGGTCAATTCGTTGGACTTATGTTGAATATTTAGGTTCAGATATTTATATCATGGATAAGATTTGAACCGTAGGAATGGTTGGTAAACAGTAGCGTGTCCTAACATTTTTCCTGATTTTTTTTTTATTTCTTTGGTATTTTGAAAGCCTAAAGACTTTCTTCTTAATTATTTTACTTTTTAAAAAGGTCTCTGGAGATTTTGGTTTTGTGAAACAATAAGAACCTAGATAAAAATACGTAGTTTTTGTAAATCGTGATGGTCAGAAAAAGGTTACGGGACGTCACTGTTGACGAACTTGAGCGAAATTCTTTGATTATTACGGGTGATAAAATAAATATTTACTGCCATCAAAGTGGATTAACTAAAACGCGTTTTTTTTCGATAAAGAGATTTAATTGTGAAATTTATTAAACATTAGAAACCTACGAAATTTTGCCACCTTCCGGAGACAGTATTGCCTCGCACTGTTAAAATCAAAATATTTTTTTTTTTTCGAAGGAAGCAATCACTTTGTGGCTTGACATTATAATTTAAATAAAAAATGTTTTTGTTTTAAGCCACTTTATTTTTATACATATTTATGCATTCATCATTCATTCATTCACTTTATTTTTATACATATTTATGCATTCATAGAATGCATAAATATGTATAAAAATAAAGTGGCTTAAAACAAAAACATTTTTTATTTAAATTAAAATATTTTTTCATTACATGGAACAAAAATGTCCATCTCCATAAAATTACTAGCATTATTGCCTCTCATACTCGTAGTTGCCTTTGTAACAATTTTTACATTATTTGCGTTGAATGATAATAAAATTTAAAAGTTTAAACATATAAGTAGGTTTCCATCGCATCTGTGATAGTTTCAGCTATAAATCACAGATGGCTTTACTAGTAGCATTAATGGTAGTTTTAAATAGTTCCGATAGATGTCACTCCTTAAGAAATAAATACGGTTTAGTGGTATTGCAGACCGGCAGACGTAAGAATAGCTTCAACACTGCGTCTTGAGTAGGCGAAGTCGTGCGAATGCGATTGCGAAGCGGTTTAAAGCGATTTAAAGCGAAGAGACGTGAAGCGACAACGCTGTACTACGTGCCCACGTACTGTCCTCTCCCACTACTCCGGTCTCTGCCATTGATCATGGACGGACGCAAGGGTTTTTTTGTGTTATTTGAAATCTCCTATGATAAATACAATGTTACAGAAATGCATATATCAAAGAAGTGGAACTAATATATTTTTTCGCATTCATAATATTATCTTAGCTTTAATATAAGAAACTCAGTCAGTTTCCTTGAGAATTTTTTTTTTCATAAGCATTATTTTAATTTTCGTCACTTACGTCCGTTTATTATTAATATCTCGCTTAGAAATTATATTAAATATAATTTTTTTTTGTATTTTGTCGTTTCCTTTAATATTTTTTATGACAACTCCATTAACTTGGCCCATAAAGACAGCTCTTCTTCAACCATGTTGAAAAATAGCAAACACCGTTGCGTCCACTTTGCGCGAAAATATCAAATCAACGTTGCTGAAATCCCGCGCTGCCACGCGTCATTCCTCGCTTATTATTTGTCACGTAGGACACTTCTAAGATATTCCAACCATTTGAAATTTTCGCTACGTCGCATCGTGTCGTCATAGCATCGGCTTCGCCTAAGTAAGACAGAGCGTTAGAGAACAATGGCTTTGCTGTTATCCCGATTCTTCTGATCTAATGCGAAGATAGTCTCTTTTTAGTGCTAATGCGGATGACGATGTGTTTTAATATTCTACAAACCGAGGTCATCACAATATCGATTATCGACCGCCATTATTAACGTTGTTGTATAGTGCGAAACATGGAACTTTTTTAATGCTTTAATAGGGGACGCAGGGTTTGTATATTATATGAGATTTATAGATGATTGTTCCCTGACAGTTTGCCTCTACAACATTTTAATGTGCGCCTATTATGACTATAAAAATACCATAGACATATTCAGGTACTTAGGGCTTCTTTAAACAACTCAAAGGTTTTTTGTCAAAAAGTCAAAATTAGACGGAATGAAACTTACAAATAATAAATAATATGATTAAAGGCACCAGACACAATGTAGCTAAACTCATAATTCAGAGAATTGTTAGTAGTATAAAAAGGCGTCTCACCCCATGGTTCGGGAAATGGGGATTTTGCGAGTGTCAGTTCAACTGAATTGCCGGAGTGTAGTGTACAGGGTGCGGAGTGTAACAATGATAGTCCATCTCCGATAGGATATTTACCAACCGAAGACAATAATTTATTCTCTAAACGAGAGAATATTAGCAAATCCCATAGAAATATGAAACAGAAAAAGACATATAATATAAGAAGGTAACCACAGAGCAAATAAAAGATTAAGATGGCCTAACGCGCAAGGGAAAGAAACCAATATAAGGGGAAGGCTAGCTTTGCGTGCTGCCAATTTAATTAAAACAGCATATAAGTAAAAAGGTTCTGCTTGTTTACAAAAACCGAATATTTTGTTAGGGTATTGAGTTCGACTCTTTTATAAATATTTTATAATTTGCTTGCATCAGTCAAAATCACGCGAAAAAAACGTGAACGGCATTGAAATAGGCTGATGCCAAAATGGGTGTCATGTGACCTTTGCCTCTAGCAATCGAAATGGTACGTTAAGTCAATCAAGTCTATTTATTCTGCCGTCAGCGTAGGTCGCAATTGCACTCGAAGCCCGATTTTCTGTCTAACCGGTACACTCTCCAATTGAGTTATTTTTAATTTCGGTAATTATGTTCGTCGTAATATAAGAATTATTAATATTATTGTGTTCTCCAAGGTCTTCGGTTTGGCCCGGGATTATTAATTCTGGATTTTGGTCTGATTTTGCATAAACCAAGAACGGTTAAAGGAGATAAAATTTGAGTTCGATATCTAAATATAGTAATAATTGTCATTTTGTTTAATTCGTCGAGCTCTATTTATTTATTTTTTTAATTAATGTAAGTCAAATTTAACGATGTTGTTATTAATTAATATTTCAGAATTTTATTATTGTGACAGCTGTTTCAGCGTTCAGAACCATTGTCAAACTGTTGTTAGGTTACATTGAGACAACTTACTTATATGATTTTAATTACCCAATAATATATAATAACTGGGTCGGGTAAATAAAATCATTAATGTCATATCATATATTAACACAGTTATATTTATATTTGACATAAACATAATATTATTATAACGAGCCTTAAATCTCCCTACAATAAGTTGGTTAATGCTTTTTATTACTGAGAATTTCGTGATTATAAATTTATCACTTAAAACCATAGGAGCAGTGGCGTGCAGTCGATAAAGGCTGAAGAGTTGAACCTTCTATAATAAAAACAAACCATCAAAAGAAGAAAAAATAACTGCAATTTTTTTTTGATCTAAACGAATTTTTGTATAATTTTGTGATATTTTTTTAATATTAGAATCGTTCGACGTTGATAAATTACGTCTATTTGACAAAATTGTATTCTTAAGTTGCAACATGATTTATGGCAATACACTTGACTTCTTCAAACGGGTTTTCTAGCAGAATGACCACCTCCGCATAGCGCTTCCAGTAAAAGCTGTGAAATAGTAACACTGCAAGTATTTTTTGCACAATGCAAAAGGTTTCTTTCGAAATTAGAGACATAATGTTATACCTCTACTAAATATTTGACCCTTTTCATAGTTTTCAACACTGCCTTAACTGCACTGGACTAACATGAAAGAAAGTTTTGAAAAAAATGTTACAGTTTGAATAGAAAAATTCGTTATAAACTACACACAGCCTACTTCTGATTATAAAGCAATTCACGCCACTGCATACACGAATGCAAATATAATTTTTTTTTATTAAAGATTAGTAGTCTTTTTTTGTTTGCGTTCACACTGAGTAAATTCTAACACGAGGCTGCAATCACATGCTAAATTAAACTCAAAATAGATACAAAAATTAATAAAATTTTGATGGAAAATACTAAAAATCAAAATAAAATTAATTATCCTCCATCAATTTGTTAATTGTTTAATTATTAAATATTACAATGAGGTTTATAAATTTCAATGGTTTATTCCAATAAATTGAAGAATAATATAATAATATTATACCCACCTTCCTCTTCCCCTTCTCCTTCCCCTCCCCAATACCTTCAGACTCACATCATTCCCTAATTGGGAATGCCATAGTCTCGCTGGTTCCAGACGGTTGGGACCAGTTGGTCTCTTGTGCGGTATTCACATAAAAAAATGTTTTCATGATAGTTCATATAAATTTCTTCAGAAGCAAAAATTGCTTCTTTGATAAAAGCACTCTGTACTATAAAAAAAAATCGAGGACGTGCTATTAGGTACACATCCAGGTTAATTTTCTCAGCAATGCCGTATACGGTAAAATGTCTAAATGTTTAAAAAGAATTCAAAAGTCCTTGATAAGGTTTTCTGTAATAACTTAGTTTAATACCATAAAAAGCATTCTTCCGTTGATGAAAAATTCTTCTTTCTTCTTTCTTCTTCTTGTAGCTTCCATACATGGGATAAGAAGGAAATGTAGAGCTCTGTTCGTGAATTATTGCTCGACTATGTGATAAACGACATAATTACCGAAAGTAATTGCCGAAATTACGAAAGGCGAACTCAAACGGCTTTGTACGAGGAATAAATTTGTATGAAAGGGCGTGACAATGATTTTTATTTCCACGTTTAAGTAAATTGGAAATATAACTTGGTAATATTCGAAGGTAGTTATGCTAATGAAGGACTCGATATTTAGGTGTTGGGAAATGCGCAGTTCATTTTCATTCTCAGCCTTCCGCATTGGAATTGTGAAAAACGAATATGCGAAAATAACAAACGAAGAAGTGTTGTTAAATAAATGAATTAAGAAATTACTTTGTATTCACCGCTTTATTAATATACACAGATAAAAACATGTTTTGAAAGCGAAGCTTTCTTCATCAGGAATATATAGAATATATTTATTAGTATCCTATATATTCCTGATGAAGAGAGCATCACTTTAGAAACATGCTGAATTCTGTATATATTAATAAAATGGTGAATACAAGGTAATAAATAATGATGCCACAAAGTGAATACCAATCTTTTGAAGAAATCGTAGTAGAAGTGTTGTATTCATTAAAATGAATCAATGACAAATGAACATCTCTTTAGTTAATGACACTATTCAAGGTAAGAACATTAAAAAAAACTACATATATTAAATGACACTACAAAATAAACTAAAATTGATTATTTACATGTAAAACAAATATTTAATTCATTGGAATAACTTATTGAAGCTTATAAACCCTAATCTATATTTTTATTTTAAATCTCCATAATTATCAGAGTGGTAAATACTTCCAGTATCGCCCTGGTGAAAGACCACCATTCAGAATCGTAATGTTGTTTGTATTTGGTGACCAGATCTGAATAGCTGGGTACTACTTCCCCACTAACCTCTTCCCCATATCCTTTCCCTTTCTACTACCTTCAGTCTCACACAATACCCCATTTGGGGATGCCATAGTCTCACTGGTTCCAATCGGTTAGGATTCGTGAGGAGTATTGTGTGGTACACATTAAAATATATATTAACTTGGAAATGAGATATGAAACAAAAAGTGACAAAAAATTAAAAAGGTACCGGTCGCATCTGGTAATGGAATCCAGGACCTCCGTCTTACCCGGACTAGCATTATAACCACTTAGCAAGCTTGATTTCCGTCATCCTTATCGATATCGTACCTCAATTTAAGAATTAAAAACATCATCCTCAATTAATTCCCACAATTTGGCTGCTTTAATGCTAGATAGCAGAGAAATATAATTCATTTGAAATTTGTTCATATTATTTTCAATCATTAAAATGAAATAAAATAAAGATGTCACGGGAGTGAAAACCAGAACGAAATTGTGAGGGACAAAATTACAGGACTGAAAGCAATTTAAAATACACTGAAGATCCGAATATTCATATTAATTAAAAACATAAAATAATGCAATAGAGAATTTAAGTAACATAGATGTTCTTCAGTCTTATATCTTCAGTATATTCCCAGAATTATAGTTTGAAGCTTCCAAAGCGTGTTTCCTGAGCTTATCGGTATCCGGAGTGAGCTTTGGTTCCAAATGCCTTCCACTAAAATGGTTAAATTAACAGGTACAAAGAATTTGAGATAGAGGAAAGGATAGGTACTCCAAACAGAGCATTCTAAAAACGTACGAGTATGATTCTCCTAATAGCGATGAATTTATCTTTCAGTTTCCTGCTGTTAGGATATCTATCGGCAATTTATTAATACATTTTTATTTATTTATTTTTGTTTACAAAAAATAACACATAACGGATTGATCGATGTCTGTCTCACCGGGAAATTCCTGTGTTAAGGCAGACGTAGGTACATACATTTTATAATAAGGTTAAACAATAAGTAATTATTTTAATTTTTTTTTTTAATATTAACAGAAGATTTATAAAATAATAAAGTAAGTTTAATACATATCTGACCAATAACAAATTTGGAGAAAGAAGAGAACAATTGAAATAAAATTAACATAAGAACATAGATGTTATATGGATGTTAGATTTTAGGGTATAGAGGTTAGGTTGTAAATGATGTTTTGGATGTTTTATAATCCAGGTAAGAGAAAATATATATAAACCGTGACCCGACAGTTGACCCCCCGAAATTTGATCCCCCTACAGTTGCCCTCCCGACATTTAATCTCTCCGACAGATGATCCCTCGAACAGTTGATCCCCTAATTAACATTCTTAATTTTTTCTATATTTTTTACTTGTGGATCAATTTTCGTGGGGCAGGCTCAGATTTTCAGCGTTTATGGAGTGCACGCCACTGCACCTTCCGGGACTCGGCATTATTGTTAGTAAAAATATTTTATACGTTGGATTTTTACTCAAGACGCCTGCAGATATAAGTACATCGACTATTGTTATACGGCCGCATGTCAACTATGCATACTTGACAAATGAGGACATACAGCAGAAATAATCCTTTAAGGGATCAACTATCTGAGGGATCAATAGTCGGAGGGATCAACTATCGGGGGGATCAACTGTCGGGAGGCCAACTGTCGGGAGATCAAATAACATGGAACCATATAAACATAGGATTGCATAATCCTGGAGACAAAGATAGATTCAAAATTGGAATAGGCACGACTGTGTATGTGTTTTACCGTAGTTAGCATAAACACGACAATGTATGTGTTTTACCGTAGTTAGTCTACAATGCATTCCGAATTCCTCAGCCGTGGAATGTCTACGATAAATCACCCTGACGCCGAAAGCTGACCGCCCTTTTGTCGAGTTGCAATCCAATAGCGCAATACAATTAGATCCCAATGGCTCGTTGCACAGAAAATAGAGGTTACGAATTTTCGAATGGAGTGAAACATCGGAACGATTCTCAAAACTTTGGTCACATCTCAATTTGAGTCCGGTGAAATATAGCTTAATGGAAGATTTACTGGAACTCTCGTTTTATTATTTCTGATTTTGATACTGTTAATTCGTTGCGGAAATGAATATCGAATAAAGATGTTCCAGGGTGAAACCGGTCTGGTCTTAAATAAATAAGTGAAGCTAACTTGATAAGGATTTTTAATGACTGAGTAATATTGTTTAGAAGTCTCTGTGGCTGGCGGTTAAGATTCTTAGTTCCAGGTTCAGAGATGACGAGTTGGAAACCCGGCGTGTGCAAATAAATTTAATTTAAGGGTTATTTTACATACATGCATATATTTAAAAAAAACACAAAGGTAGATATGTCTTGTGTCATATTTGCGGCTCGTTCCAGAGTGGTAGATAGTATCGCTCTAGTAAAAGTTTATCAATTTTGACGGCCTCCGTGGAAAAATCCCCGGCTACGAATCCGGAGATTGCTGGTTCAAATCCTGGCGTGGGCAAATAAATTTTGATTGATTAATTTCCATAATTTCACACTAACACTAATATATACTGTATTTGCGGCACGTTCCAGAGTGGTAGATCCTTTCAGTATCACCCTGGTGACAGACCACCGATCAGAATCGAAATGTTGCTTGAAATGGCTAGTCGTGTTTGGTTATCAGATCTGAATAGCTAGGTACTTCTCTACCACCCACTTCCATATCTTCTTCCCTTTCCCAATACCTTCAGTCTCACAACATAATCCAATTCGGGATGCCGTAGACTTACTGGCTCTAGACGGTTGGAAGCAGTTGGGATTCTTGTGTTGTACCACATTAAAAAAAAATCAGTACTGAAATGTTGCTTGAAATGATTTTATCCGTGATTAGCAACCAGATCTGTATAGCCAGGTACGTATTTCCCAACTCTCTATGCTCAATCTCCATTCACCCCACAATCTACCAGTCAGAAGTGCTATAGTCCCACTGAACGGCTCTTGGTAGTTAAGACTTACATAATAAGTAAAATAATAATAAAATAAAAAAAACGGTGATTTGACGCTGATCTAGGGTGTAAGGGTGATAAGGGTGGTAGGTTGTACTATTAGTATAATAATTCTACGTGTATTTTTAAGGGGAAACTTCTGAAAAATAATATTGTTTTAAATGTATTTTTTTCTACGATGAATATATAAATTGAGGATTTGGAGGTAGGAAATAAATACCACATTAAACAATTTTGATACTACTATTTTGATTTTTTTAAAGCCCACCGTAAATGAATCAGCCCAAATAAATAAATCATTTCAACATACCATTACGCTTCAGCGCGATGCTTGCAAAATCAGTTTTACTTCTAAATTTCAATAAATTGTTGAGTCGTTTCCAAAGAAAGATTGCGAATTAAACGTTTGTTCGTGTTTCGTATCCATTTCCCGATCGTGGTTTAAACACAGACATAGGGCAGAGCAATAACAGGCAGCCGTCTGAAAACCGTTGTTTCCGTGTTACCGCGTTACCGCAACAAATATCTTATTATATATACAGTAAATCATTACATCAAAGTATCATTTTACCGAAAAATTCCTATAATTTGTAAACAATATATTGCACAAATATTATGATAGGGATTGAAACTAGCTCATTGTTTTGGTCTAGAAGTTATTATGAGATGTTGTTTCGTGTTTCCCGGTATCTGCGAATAGTTTTAAAAAGCGATACTAATGGATTAAGAGTCTATTCTCACCGTAACAAAACTGTACTACTGTTTTTGTATTTCTCGACTTGTGTGATACTTGCTGATATTTTTATAATATTATATAATAATAATAATAATATTAATAATGTTTTATTTCAGCAGAACAAACCGGTGAGTGCAATACTCTGTCTGACATAAAAAGAATACATTTTAAGAATAAAAAATTACATGCTGTAGAAATATAATATAAAAACATAAATAAAAATTAAATTAAATTAAAATAACATATTTAACACTTATGCTACAGTAGCCTGAGGGAAATTCTCCATTTACGATGTAGGGGCGCGCCCTGCCACTGGGCGACGGCCTGGACAAGAGTGTTTTCCGATCTCCGGTAGCGCTGACTCGTCCCGGCTATTCTGTGGCGCATCAAAGCAGCGAACCCATGCACCCTTCCCTCTGCGAACATCTGCGAGGCGCTGCATCTCCAAGGGAGGCCGAACAGCGCCCAAGAGGTATTATGTAATTGTAGTATGTTATCACCATAACAAAATCGTTCTAGTGTCATATTTTTTTTAACTTGTGCACATTGATCACAACCTATTGTTCTATTATTGCGCTATTATTTGTACGATTATTTTTATTTATTGTTGTATTATAATATATTGTTGAACTAAACTGCAGATAAGCTACTTGCAGCGGCTAAGCGGATACAAATTCCCATTGTATGAAAATAATATTATGCAATTAATATATTTAATGAAAATAAAACAATAACTTTGTTTATAACCACGAGAATTTTATTTAATTTTATTACGACCGACCGTCGTAATGAAATTAATATTTAAATAAAATTCTCGTGTTTATAAACAAAGTTATTGTTTTATTTTCATTAAATATGTCTAACCACAAAGTGACTGCTTTCTATAAAAAAAATTAAATAATAATAAATAAATAAAAAAATAAAAAATTAATATATTATAAGAAGGTGAATCCCAATTTACACAAGGCAGTGTTTGGCTTAGAATCCAATTAAAATAATTCGTCAATAATAATTAACAGACACTATTCAAATGCTTTAGTATTATAACAAACACACACTAATTCAAAATCACCCCAAAAGCTTCTGGATTGATGAGATAAACATGTTTGGCGGGTGGCAGAAAATAATAATTGCAATATTAACATATTATGGTGATTAACACGTGATAGATTCAGGACGATTGGATAATCTAAAGATGATTGCGTCGACTTTGTTCAAATTATATTTACTCTCCTTTAGGAGAACAACATAAAAGCAGTTATTGCATATCCAATTCAAAAAGATCTACGATCCCTAGTCTAAGTCCTTATATAGAAATACCATTTTAAAACCAGAAGTCACATTATGTAGTGTAGAATGGAATTTTTTTGTAAAATAGCTGAAAAATCTAGGATACACATTTTTTGTGTTCTTCAAAAATTAGTATTTATCTAGGCCAGGGACAAGGTTATTATGTAAGATCGTATTTTTTTATATGAATACCGCACAAGAGTCCCAAGCTGCTCCCAACCGTCTGGAGCCAGCGAGACTAAGGCATTCCCAATTGGGGAATGTTGTGAGGCTGAAGATATTGGGGAGGGGAAGGAGAAGGGGGAGAGGAAGGTGGGGAAAAGGGGAAATACCTGGCTATTCAGCTCTGGTCACCAAATACGGCTAAATGCCATTTCAAGCAACGTTTCAATTCTGAATGGTGGTCTTTCACCAGGGCGATACTGAGAGTATCTTCCACTCTGGAACGTGAATATATTATTTTTAAATGAATTAATTGTGAAAAAACACAAATTAATCAAATAAAAATTACTTGCGCACGCCGGGATTTCAACCCGCGACCTTCGGATTCGTAGTCGAGAGCCTTACCCCTCGACCATGGAGGCCGTATATTAATAATAAAACAGAAATAATAATGGATACAATACGATTAAATAATCGACACCCGAATACGGGTGTACAGTGTACAGTGTACACCGATCTGAACATTAATTTAATTTAGAGGACAAAGCCATTATTATAAAGTACGAATTCAAGTCATCTGACTGCAGACCTTTAGGCAGACCAAGACGGCGTTTAATGGGATAACCTGGAGAGGCTAGCAAATATTTATTGCTGGGAGAAAAAGGTCGTCGAAAGAGGGATGAAACCCCCAAGAAAGTAAAAGCTATACAGGAGCCTAATGAACGACGAAGGAAGTCAATTGTAGGGAAACAATTCACCAAAAATTCACCCATCTTGCCGCTTAATTAATAAAAAAACTAGCCATGGATTGGTTATGTATAAAAAAGGATAGTTAGGAGCCAAAGATTGTTAAAAGTGGGATGACTTCATAACTTAATCTAATGTTTAAACATGGGTGCTGTACGGCCATCAGACGTATATTTTACGTCAATTAGGGCGATTGTCAAACACCGTTTGACTCTACCGTTTCCGCATAAAATAATATCGATTCGACTATGGAGCACGGCGCTGTGACGTCATGGCGTGTTAATAATTTCGACCAATCACGATACAAGGATTTAGCGTGCCGTGAGCAAGAGTAATCGATCTGGGATTATGAAATGGTGAAGAATGCAGCTTTGTTGTTGTAAACGAGGTTAAGGGCGTGTGTTTTTTGGCTTAGTGGTTATATGAATATATAAACCCTTGGGTCGTGTCAAAAATATGATTGAAATGGGTTAGGAACTCTGCTGATTTCGCATTGCACCAACCATTGGGGATAATTTATTGGACGAAGATAGAACGAAAAATATGTATATACGAGAAATATTAATACAAGAAATAGGTTTTTGCTGAACAATGTACAACCTTCTACAACATTTAGGTCGATTTTACGTAAGGCCGCTCCGGTCAAAACCGCGCGCAGTTCCTCTGTCACGCGATTGCGACGCATATATTCTCATCAACACTCATCACTCGCGCCTGCTATCCGTGAATTATTTTATACAAAATGTGTGCGTCAGTTAAACCCTTACGGTAAAATGTTACGGCCTCGAGAGAACTAGGCTCTTTTCAAGGATGGTCGATAGAATGCTCCTTGGCAGGGCTGAATGCTCCTTGGCTCTGGATACAAAGTACGTGGGTTCCAGAGTGGACATATTCTCAGTACCGTCTTCTCGGCGGGAGGTAACAATTCAGAATCGACATGTTGTATTAAATTATTTTATCTATGTTTAGTGCCAGATCACTAACAATATACTCCCAATCTCTACCTGTCAGCTTAAAGTCCCTTGGGCTCTCGATAGTTGAATCTCACACGAACTCAGTATGTACGTCGCTAGAACGACAATCCTACAGCATATAGTCCCATGAGTTATCGATATTTGGAACTCACATGAACTCAGTATGTATTTCGCTCTAACGACAGTCCTACAGCTTTGCATAAAGCGAGAAAATGCGAAGTAATGAAAAATCACGTGTTTTTCATTTGAAAATTTGATCGCATAGAAGTAATATAAATGTTTTAATTAAAATTTCAAATAGAACACATCTTCGCCTCTGTCGTAACCAGGCACTTTTCGGTAAGTCTTTCTATAGGCCTAGAAAAAAACAAAGTTTAAAGCCTATAAAAATGTTTTAAAGTGTAATATATCCCCCTTACAAACTTTGTAGATGCGCACCCGGGCAGCTAACAGATACCCAAGGTTTCCCACGCTTCAATGGTTTGCTGAAGAGCCACGAGTATGTTTTGAATGAAATGTTTCTTAGAACGGAAAGTCTCATAGGTGCTGAATTCATAACGCATGTATAAGATTCATTTTGGACTCATTCGCGGGCTGTATTAACGCCAATGTAAAACTGTGGATTTTTTAGCACGGAATTTGAATAGCCCGCTGTCTAAAGCGTGGTAAAATTATAATACAAGTTTGTCTTATTATGTTTTTTTGTATTGAGTCCACTGACCAAATGCAATTTCTTAAAAGCACAACTGTCTGCATAATATGATGACTTAATGCACTCAGCGATTCAATTGTAAGGTGCGAAGCTTCCTCTACATAGATTAAATTGTGCAAATAACCAATAATAAGAGTATTAAATAATTTATCTTTAAAGTGACTCCCTCGGTTATGGAACTTATAATTTATGATGCTGACAGAAAAAGGTTAAAAAATAAGGGCAGTCATTCAAATTCTCAAATAAATTCCGCATAATTTTTCCATTATGACACAATTTCGACAGTTCTTACGTCATTGATTGCGGAACCCATTGACTGACTGCCTGATTGTGTTCCAGTCAATTGATTTTTTCCAAACTACAGCATTAATATAACCGCAGCTTTGCGGCAGGTCATAGAATCCACGACGTCGATATAGTAACACATTATCTGTTATTTTCAGTCACACCTTATACCGATTTTGTTCTTCCATATATATTGATATATATTTTTTAAATTAAATACCGCCCAAGAGTCCCAACTGCGTCCAATCGTCTGGAGCCAGAAATACTATAGCAACCTCAATTGGATAATGTTGTGATGCAAAAGATAACGGGGAGGGGAAGGAGAAAGGAAGATGGGGAAATAACCGGTCAGTGGCTGAATTAGCAACGCGTTTGGGTCTCACCCAGTTGTCGTAAGTTCAATTACTCGGTTGGCTAAGTCCTCCATTACGACACAAGCAACATCTCTCGCTTACTGTGATGGTAGTAGGAGATTTTAAAATATTGTCAGGTTATTCGTAAACAGGGAATATTTGTCTTTCTTTCATACAATACAATTAAGAAATACCTGGCTATTAAGATCTGGTTACCAAACATGGCTAAGGCCATTTTAAGCAACGTTTCAATTCTGAATGGTGGTCTTTCTCCAGGGAGATATTGAAAGTATCTTCCACTCTGGAACGTGCGCAAATATACTATTTATTATTTTTAATTAATTAATTGTGAAACAACTCAAATTAATTAAATAAAACTTATTTGAGCACGATTTGTACCCGCGACTTTCAGATTCGTAACCAACGATCGTAACCACTCAATCACGGACACCGTTGTTGAGTAAATATTACGAACAATGTATATGAACCTCAATGTGTTGCTTTTGGGGTGATTTTTCACAAAAACGGCGCTATGCAAGTGATCCAAGTATTATTATTATTATTAATGTAGTAAATAATGGTTTTGTTTTTAAATACAGTATTACCCGCCAAACAAAGATCCACCCTATTGAGTACTGATTACCTTGCAAATTCCCACCCGACTAATGAAACTGACGGCTTGGTCTCGCTGGGACGAACACGAACGAATTCGCCGCGGACATTGAGGAATGAATTATGAACTTCTGTCTGGTGTCGCGCAGTGATTTGACTAACTTGAGCCTTGCGGACCTAGTACGGACAGACTCGATATCGACGAACCAGAAACGTAGTGACTACGACTGAATACGGAATACATTTCTTAATTCCTTGAACTAGGGAATACGGACTAGAAAGCGAATATATGATGCTCTGAATTACTGAATGGCTGACTAGAGGCGGTTCGCCACTACGGACTAGTGCGGGCTGGGAACTAACGAAGACGTACGGGTTTTTACAGATTGCGGTGTGGGATGGATACGCTTGATGAAGTTCTGCACACTGCACAATATCTCCGGCGACTTTGTCATGACGCTTATAGTATCCGCGTCGTAATTATGGTGCTGCACGTTAAACAATCCAATCATTAGGGTTGCAAGGCCTAAGCTAAGGGATGAAGAATTAATTCAGTGTTAAATTGCGGATCATGTCATGAGGTTGAATTTATTCATCTATTTCATTCATTCCATTTTGCCCATACCTATTACCAATATAACATGTAGCAGTTGGCTTAAATTCTACTGCCATATTAACTAACTCGAGGACGATTAGATGTCTGGTATAACTTGATTTTGACACTTTAATAATTATTAATAGCATTTTATATGTCCCCGTCCTTGACAAGTTTAGCCGCTGATTTGTCTAACGTGCCATATTTCACAGTCAGATAATCTCTGAACTTGTCGGATCGCACCCCCGTTTGAGGCAACTTCCACCTCCCCCGAGGGTGTTTGATTAATGCTACTTGAACAGTTTCACGAATAAACAAGTCAGCAGTGCTTGCTTGTATCGGTTCGTTCTCTCTTGTACTGGTCTCCCACTGCTAGTAGTACTGTCACTATCGTGATATATCACAAAACTTGTGGTCTTTCACCGAGTATTAGGCAACATTCTAATTTCAAACTAGTAAAACATACTCGCGTAAACCAGCATGTTCGCAAAACCTTAGGAGCAGAACCAAGGTGATGGCGAAATTATATTTTATTGCCAGTGAAGGAAACCTGAACAAGCTAGAAATTATTTTTTAAAACGGTGCATATACATAATATGACATGCTTTACACAGAAAGGCAAATGTACAAAAAATAACGTAACGAGAGAAGAGCTTAGGTTGATGTCAACGGTTCCATAACAATTCAATGAACGTATGAATCGGCACACCTTTTAATCAATCAACCAAAGTTTAAAAAAATAAATAATTAAAACAAACCACTAATTTATTGTATTTTTATACCAACCAGCTTCGCTTAGATCAAGCTTCCCAGGGGAAATATAATAGCTAAAGAAAATAATAAAGAATTATCGTAGTTATTGTATTATCGTATCATTATGGTATTATTTTCGTAAATTATTATATTTGCCGCAACGAAGCTTGATCTGAGTGAAACCAGTTGGTGTAAAAATACAACAAATGAGTTTTTTATAAAAAAAATGTTTGTTTTACTTAATGTGATGTCAAATCATAAAATAATTACTTCTTATGATTTTTTTAAATTTTTTAAAAATTTATTACAAAAAAGGTTAATTCGGTTAGGTTAGATAATGTCATCAAGGTAGTTTTTTTTACCTTTAAAAAGAGTGCGTGTTGAATTATCCGGTCACCTGGGGCAATAATAGAGTTATGTGATATGTTAATTATAATTATGACATCAACGGAACGCACGTTGATCAGTCGGTTTAGTATCATAGCGATATTACAATTTTAATTATTAGTATTTTTCATCTAATATTTTTCTGTGTTTTGATCAGATCCACCCTATCAGAAGCGCCCTTGAGGTGATTTTCCCACGAAAACGGCGCTACAGAAGTAATCCAATTATTATTATTCTTATTATTGAGTACTGATTACCTCGGAAATTCCCACTAATGAAACTGACGGCTAGGCCGTGCTGGGACTAACACGAACGAATTCGCCGCGGAAATTGACGAATGAATTATGGACTTCTGTATAGTGTCTCGCAGTGACTTGACTAATTTGAGCCTTGCGGACTTACTAAGAACGCATGTTGATGAGTCGATTTAGTATCATAGCGATATTACAATTTTAATTATTAGTATTTTTCATCCAATATTTTTCTGTGTTTTGATTATTTCAATTAAATTTAGCATATGTAATTAAGTATCTTATTTATAGTCGACCAGCAGTTTTTTATTCAGTATAAGCAATCGCAGCGAAAAGTAGATAATTTACATTAATTCAATTGTGTTGTACTTTTCTATTGTTTTTCTATAAATAACCTCAACACAATACATTTTTATCACTAAATTATCTATAATGACAGTCGTAACTGACTTCCTGTAAAAGCAAGAGATTAAAGTAACGATGGAGCACCTAGTGTTAGATGTATATTCAGTGTTAACAAATAATTGTTTTATCTATCGAGTTAAAAAAATAATCTGCGTCAACTTTTCTTGATATAATTTAATCCATCCATAAAGTCTAAGATTAACAACATTGGGCCAGACCAAGGACTCCTGGAGGAGACAGAGTGTTTCTCAAAATGTTTATTTGTGTTACTTTCCTTATTCTTATGATTCCTACGACTAACTGGAAGTATAGTGTATTTATTGTGTTTATATTTAATTTGTACAACTTCGCTTTTATTTAAAGATTTAAATTTTTCAATTTAAAAAACGGAAGCATAGGTTTAAGCTATGCATTGGTTATGTAATATAAATAATATTATATATGTATCAGTGGCGTGCATTGCTATATGATCAAAGGCTGCGTAGTTTTGCAAGTTCGGGTATGAATTGTGCATTGAATATTTGAAATTAATCAATTCACTATCATCTTCCACTGAATGTTATGGCCAACTGAATAAATGTGCGTTCAAGTTCCATTGATATGTAGCTACCTACAAAAACAAACGGTAAGAATATGTAAATTTGTCGATCCTTTTCGTTAAATGTCCAAACCTACCTATTTAAGAAAATTACAATGAGCTCACATACTTTGGAAAAGAAAAACGTAATAAAATTACTATGGGAAACCATGCCCCAATGCATGGTTGTTAAGGCTTCTCTTCGCAACTTTCTTTCCGCTTTTAACACAAAACCGCAAGTTAAAAAATATGGATCATTGTTAATTAACTATTCAGTTTTATACGGGCATCATTTCAATAGACCTAACGCTTTATTTTCAAAACAAACAAGGCCTCAAAGAACCATTAAAACTTAGTGGCTAGGTCAATATAGCTACTACCGCAAAGTTACGAGTTGAAATTTCCACTCTTAAAGATTTACGGCCGAGAGCGCAGAACCTGGATGTAAGTAATCCACAATATTTCCCGAAGCTAAGCTACCCTGCAGATAGCTAAAATATTCTGTCTAGATAGTCAGATCATAAATACATATTGGCTGAACGTCGGAAACTACTGACAGGAACTTCCTACCCGGGAGGAATCGATTCGGGCGGGGCGGTCTCAGATAGAAATTGCTAAACTATGGAGTAATATGAAATTATGAAATAACCTGTTACGGTTTGTACATCCTATCTGTAATGCTGTTGCTTTTTCTTATAGATTTACATCTACAAGTGAAGAAAACTTGAGATTGGATTAAAAAATTAAAATAATAAATATTTATTTTACAGTATTATTTTATTTATCAGGAGGCACCAAGGGAAATAAATTCACTCAAGGCTTATGTCATCTTTGGGGATGCTGTGTGGAGGATCTTTTAGATGATAAGAAGGAGTGAACCCGTGTCTTGAAGAGACCCATGTTGTAGGAGGGAGGAAACACAGAGGTCGGCAAATCATTCCACAGCCGAGCTGTTGAACACAAGAACGAGTCATAGAAGCGACTCCTTCTCACTTAGCAAATGTCAACCGTGTTATACTTACAATTATTTAAAAATAAAATTTGTAGTTAACTAAATTTAATAATGTTTTCGTTAAGTTCTGAAAGTATTTTAGTTTTACCGGTAATAAATTATTTTAAACTTAAAATTGAGCGGGAGTAAATACAATCGTATATTAATTCATATTTTCCTGCCATTATACAACAATGTTTTATGTTATGATCTAATTATTTAATCGAAAATCCTTCACCAAACACAAAAACCTTGTTTATTTATGGTGAGGAACAGCTATGTTATGTTTTTGTTACACTATATGAATGATGTTTTAATTATATACTTACTGTAAAAAAATTAAAAATATCTATAATATTTAATAAAAAAAAAAAATAATAATAATAATAAAAAAATAAATTAAATAAAAAATAAATAAAAATAGGTCTTCTCGATGTGGCTTAACGATAATTTTAAAATGGCTTTGAAAGCTGTAATAATAATAAGAAACTAAAATTATAAAATTTGATTTACTACCAATTTTATTTTTAATAATTAAATAGTGTCCTACCAATTTAACACAATAACATTTAATAATTCTAAATTATTTTAGTATTTAACAATGAAATCCCTTAAAATATCACTTAGATTTAAGTAATTGTACTCAAGGAAGTAGAGTAACTCCTTTCAATCTCGTTTTTACATAATATTTGTAGCTTTGCCGGAGTTCCTACACTATTTTCTCAGTGCAAAGGGGTGAAGGGAAGTTTTAAAAATCTTGTTTTGATTACAATGTCGCATCCTGGTAATATATATTTAATGCCCTTGAGATGATTTTTAAAAAAAAAAACACCGCCATAATAATTATCCAAATATTATTGTTATTATTATAGAATAAAAGTGGAAAATAATTCTAAAATAATAATTTAACTCAGTTTTCGAAAAACTCAATAAGAAAAATTAATTGATAAATGTATTAAAAAATATGATTTGTATTCATCACTTTTTTAATATACACAGATATCTACATGTTTCGAAAGCGACGCTTTCTTCATCATTAATACATAGAATACTAAAGATAATAATGTTAACTATTGATAAATGATAAAAATTGGAAAATAATAATGTAAGAATAGTCAGATTATAAAAAAATAGAACACAATAATGTAAACAAAAATTGATTAAATTGGGTAAGTAATTAATCAAAAATGTTAATAAAAATATTATGAAACATTGAATAGCAAATTTACATTAGAAATAAAAAAAAATTAATTTAAAAAAAAAAAATATTTCAAGAGATTTCATTAATTCATTTTTATTAATAATCGTTTTTTAATTATTTATTAATAATGACGCCACAAAGTGAATACCGATCTTCTGAAGAAATTATAAAAATTAATTGGTTTAATCTATTAATTTTGAGAGAACTATTTGCGACTTATTTCCTTTTGCAACAACTTTGTCCCATCAAGAACTTGAAATTCATAGAAAAACAACAATCTGATTTCTTCTTATTTGTTGATATTTCGAAGCTCGTGGTTATAGTACAGGTTATACTAATAAATAGTTGCGTTGATTGTCGAGATAAAAAAAGATTTGCAATAAAATTTAGAAATACATAAAATATAAAACGTAATTCATAAAATGATATGCAAAATTACTGCCTCAACACAGGTTAGCCTAGTGAGGCGGGTTATGTGAAACTTCAACTATAACTATTTTTTTTATGTGAATACCGAATAAGTGTCCCAAATTCTCCCAACCTTCTGGAGACAGTGAGACTATGGCATTCCAAATTGGGGAATGTTGTGAGGCTGTTGGTAGTAGGGAGGGGAAGGAGAAGAGGAAGAGGAAGGTGGGAAAATATCTGGCTATTAAGATCTGGTCACCAAACACGGCTAAAAGCCATTTCAAGCAACGTTTCAATTCTGAATGGCGGTGTTTCACCAGGGCGATACTGAGAGCATCTTCCACTATTGAACGTGCGCAAATATACCGCATATTATTTTCTATTTTGATTTATAAACCACTGTACATTTACATTATACACGTATTTTAGTTATAGTTTAACTTAATTACAATAAAGATATTATTATTATTATTATATAAATACATATGCACACATTTTCTCCTTTCATTTAAAATTTATACATTTATCGATGTTTGTAAACCACAATAAAAAAAAAATTCTCGGACCATTAATGATCACAACTCTAAAAGCAATAAACTTATAATAATATCGTAGATTTTATGAACTCCACATTGAGAAATAACAAAACGTAGAGTTTAAATAACATGATTGTGCGCAGTTGGCATTTCACACACAGGGGAAATCTCTAATCAAGGCAGTATGCGGCACAGATCTGTACGTATATGTATTAACATCTTGTGAGTTTAAAATGTTACTTCGAGTACAGAGGGAGATAAATAATTGAGACGCAGTGACTTACATTAATGTTCCATACTCAAACAATAATAATTAATGATGGATTAACTTTTGAAAAATGATTGGTCAAATCGTTGTAAAGAAAATAATTAGGGATAAAATAAGGTAATATTAACAACTGCCAAATCGAAACACCAAACCGAAAGGACACAGAAAAGAAAAAGCTAACGGTAGTAGCTGGGGTTAGAACCCAGGACCTCATGGTATATCCGGGACCTGCGCTCTATGCCAACTGAGCTACGTCTATCCCAATCCATCCCATCATTTTAGTCGGTATCATACTTCGACTTCTAAGAACTGTCAATATCATCCTCGATTAATTCCCTTTTATTTTTTTGGCTTCTGCCTTTTTATAATGAAAAGATTCTGCCAGAATTTATTTGTAATCGCTAGATAAAATTACAAAGACGGGCTTATTTGCCAAGTGGCAATTTCTTCCAACCAACCCAGACACAAGTATACCATTATTCAGCCGTTCGATAACATCCGGCGTCGCGTCTTCAATATTGCTTTACCCCTGGGAACTGATAGATTGGACACTCTCCAGCAGTGCTCTACGTGGTTTGAGCCGCTCCACATTCACACAATGTCTCCACGTGCCCTTAAGTCTCCATTTATGCATGATGTGTGCACAGCTGCGGATGTGCCTGCATTGAATGCGATTCAATTTTATTGTCCACTTCGAATATAAATATTTACATGAAATTTTACACATTTTCCCTTAGAGCATGTGTCGTCTTGTGTATATTAATATATTTGTCAATATTAGAATCAAAGAACAACTAAGATGTTTAAATAGCTATGGTTTTTAGGAATTCACCAACCATTTAATTGAAAAAAAAACATGCCTATGATCATAGCACCAGCGCTAATATTCCACACAAAAATGGTTTTGGTGCTAGATTAGATAATTTAAAAATATTTAGAAATAAAGAAAGAATAATATTATATTAATAGAACGTGAATATGTACCCGCTAAGCTAATGCAACTAGCAGTTTAGTTTCAACAATATTATATGATACAAGAATAAATCAAAATATACTTACAAATAGCGCAAAAATAGAACAAGATTGTGCATGCATTTTGTGAACAATGTTCACAAATGAAAATAGAATAACAGTTTTGTTATAGTGATAACGTACTTCAATTACATGATTCAATTAAATAATATTATGAAACTATAAAAATATCAACAAAGTTGAGAAATACAAATACAATGGTAGAGTTTTGTTACAGTGAGAATAGACTCTTAATATAAAGTCGTACATAAATGATTTTTAGATGTCAGTCTGTATTTGCTGTAATTGAATATGCAATTGTAATTGACACATCTGTAATTGATGATGATTTGTTATGTTTTTAACATTATATAAAAAATACATTTCACACTGGAAAATTCACTTAAATGTAATCTAATAATACCAATTGGAACCGGTATTATGATTCACAAATGACAATGTTTTGACTACCGTGCAGATTCCAGTTTCCCCGGGTCATTGAGACTATGGAATTCTCAATTGTGGTATGTTGTGAATTTGAAGGGAGTGGGGAGGGAACGGAAATTGGAAAGCGGACAGTTGAGAAGTACATGGCTATTCTTATCTGGTCATTAAACACGCCTAAACCCATTTTAAGCCACTTTAGATGCTGACTGATGGTTTTCCACTAGGGCGATACTGATAGTAACCACAACTCTGGAAGGAGCCGTAAAAATGCTATTTATTTTATTTTAAATCATTTGTGAAATAAAACAAAGAAAACACACAGTCAGCTTGTTACATTCCGCTGCTGAATATTGTGTCCGCAGTTCAGATGTGCATAGGTCAATGCAGTACATCTTAAGTGCGCTGGCTGTTTTCAAAACTGAATGATATATTTTTAAAATTTTAATTAAACCTTTAGGTTTTGTAAATATCTATTACGTATGGGAAGTATTTTTATTTATTTTTGTTTTAAATTATGAAGTAGGCCGGGAAAAAAAAACATAATTTTAGAGGCAACTTAGAAAAATATATGCCGGTTTATCGTATTTTTTTAAAAATTTACTATGTAAATATGATTACGTAGATAAAAAAAAACATAAAAAAAAACCTTTTATCGGGGCGATATTTCAAATTATGTACGGCATGTTGCAAAGTATATTGGTCGTTTTTAATTTAATTTAAAGTCCACCATAATGTTAATTTTAAATAATTTTTTTTTAAATTTTATTTTATATCTCATGATGTTTTAAAAGTAGAGGAGGTTAATTTTTATTTACATCACCGTTAGTCCTCAAATAATTGTTAAAAGTGCCTCTAAAATTGCGAAAAATCAATTCCTTTAATGGCCTATATTTCATAATGTAAAACAAAAATAAATAAATTACTTCTAATCCGTAACCAGATATTTACTAAGCTTTTTGATGAAAAAAAGATCATTAGCTTTAGGTAAATATTTTGGCGTCAAAACCAAAATTAAATTTTGTATCAAACAGGCCGCGCAGCCTTTTGTCTTAAAAAGCAGTTTCCTGACATCGTTGCTACAGTGGTAGAGCCACCATGAGACCATTCCTGCGCGTATATTAATGGCTCCTCCTTTTTGTTATATTTTCCAGATTCCAAAGCCCGCAGATACTTTAATAATACACAACTGCTGGCCCTGTCCAAATCGCAAGTGCGCCCCGCTGTAGAATTTGACAGCCACCTCTGGTCGGGAGTCCCGAAATATCTGAAAAAACCCTTGACTCAGAAATGGGCAGTCCGTTTGACAGATTCGCCTATCTTAACAAACGGATTGAAATCTTTGGAGCAGACGTCAGATGGGAATGGTGTCCTTGTTCTATCGGTATTGAAATGAAACATTCTCTGAGGAACTAGCGTTATTAATCCTTTCGGCCCCGGTGCACAAACACGCCAAATGCGCGCCCGACATTTGTACACGGTTGACATTTGCCACATGAGCACGTGTCGCTAATATGACTCGTTTTTGTTTTCAACAGCTCGGCTGTGGAATGATTTACCGGCCTCTATGTTTCCTACCTCCTACAGCATGGGTCTCTCCAAGACCCGGGTTAACTCCTTCCTATCCCCTAAAAGATCCTCCACACAATATCCCCAAAGATTTCCCTCAAGGCCTCCTGTGTGGAGTTACTGTAAAAAAAGCTTTCATGTCTTCTGCAAGGATATGTCCCAGGCATTTGATCTGTAAGGCCATAGTAGTATTAGTATTCACTGAAGGTAATATAAGATTACAAATAGATTTGACTGATATTGACTGAAAAATTAAAATAAAATTTTTAATTATTTTTATTGAGATTTAAAAACCTCATGGTAATATTTAATCATTGAAGAAAACAATATTAACATAACCTAAATGAAACATGAAACCGAAAAAACAACAGAAAAAAAAAGATTTCAGTCTCATCTATTCATCCGAGACACTGTCTAGTTTGCAATTGTATTCGTGAAGAACTTTGTAATCATCATAAAGATAGATGCCAAAAATATGGGATTAAAAATGGAGAATAATATTGAAAAATCTTGAATTTGAGATATGCTATCGATGAAGATGACATAAATTGAACTGGTCTCATTAGCTAAGTTGAGAAAGTGGTTGCCCCGATAAGGCAGAGGTCCTGGGTTCGAGTCCCAGATGCGACCGAAATCTTTTTATTTTTTGTTGTTTTTTAAAATAATAAAACCATTTTGAATCGTTTCTATAATATACCACTAAGAAAGTCTGTCCACGAGTGTCTAAAAACATAACCTAAGGTTGATTCAGTGTATTTTGTAAGGCGTGGTAAATAACGAAACAACTTATTTATATATACTTTTGTTTTTAGATACTAGCGACGTCACCGAGTGTATCAAACGGTAACACAGAGCCATCCATCATTTGACACGAGCCCACGCTCAGTTTTGATCGCGTTTTTTTCGCAATGCGGGGTGATATTTTGAATGACTGAAAATAATAATCAAGAGAAAAATAAACTGACAAACCAAAATAAAAATGAAAGAGCTACCTTTCCAGGACGATAAATTAAATAATTTGACGGATGGTGCCTTCAATCACAGGCCCATTCAGGTGATGAGAATTTAAAATTTCAGAAAAGGTGTCATGAACAGGTTCTATGGTAGATTAAAATGAACGATTATAAAAAATGAAATACACGTAAAATGAATTAAAGGCACAATAATCTACATGGAAAAGAGAAAAGCCTTTTTTTATTAAATAAAAAAAAATTCTTCTTATGGAATAGACGTTTTGATTAATTTCCCGGAAAACCGTATTTTTTATAACTAACTAACTAATCACTACTGTTTCACCGCAAGGGTGGGCAGAGAGGATGGATCGTCAAACAACTTTTGGCACTCACTCCTTGCTTTATTCACATTCAAAAATCGTCTCATACGTACCATTCTGCTATTCAGACTCTTGACATGGCCCAACTCAACTATTTGGTTCACTTATTCGTGCCATGCCTTCCTCGGGTGTTTCAGACTTATTTTCTCCCTACACTTCTTTATTAGTTCATCCACTCTCCATGTCTAAACCATCCAAGCGTATTTTTCTTAAACTTACTCATTACACTGACATTGACCTCTGCATTCTCAACGAAAATGTTCACACGGTCATATATTGATTTAAAAATACAGATTTTTTAAATGCGTTTTCTACTGCTTATTATTTAAGTATAAATAAAACAATTTTTTTTAAACTCAATAAGTTTGGTGTTTTTTAATTTTTTTGTATATTTTCAGATTGCCATAATATTTTGTATTATTTGCATAATTTTTTTAATTAAATGATTTTTATTGCATTTGACAACACTGGGCTCCGAACCCGCGTCCTCTATGTCTGGAGTGAAGGAACTGACCGATATTACGAAGTTCAACAAAAGTTCATGCAAAAACGCTTGTTACCGGATGGGAATATTTTTGTTACAACCCAAGATTTTTCTAAACCTCTCAACTAAAGGCACAAAATACACAGTGTTTTAAACAGCAAGACTAGGTCACTATTTGAACATGAGAACGAGAGTATTATTTTAGGTATGTGTGATACTGTAAGTCCAGTTGTGAATCACAAATAAAATTGACAACATTATGCACTCAGACTAGTCTAGACACTTTATAAGAATCGCGCTTAGAATACGTAATGTTTTCGTGCGACAGAAAATGTTAGATATATTTGCCGTTCTTTGTTAAAATGTGCAATTTATTGATTTTGCGTGTTAAGAGAATGACTGTGCGGCCTGTTTGAAAGAAAACTTAATTTTGGATTTGATTCCCAAATATCCACCCAAACTGAATGATCTTTTTGTAAATTAGAGGTATAATAAATATTTAGTACGGATTAGAAATTTATTATTGATTTTTGTTTTAATTTATAAAATATAGCCCATTGAAGTAATCAATTTTTAATGATTTTAGAGGCATATTAATAAAATACGATTAAAAAACGTTTTTCGATTTAATATTTTAAAATATGTACGGCAAATTTGTGTTCCAACGTAAATGAGTGGTTTTTAATTTTTAATCATTGTAAAAAAACAATATTAAGATACGTAGTTTTTTTTCCATTTCATGTTTCATTTAGGTTATGTTAATATTATTTTCTTCAATGATTTAATATTAAAATGAGGTTTTTAAATCTCAACGAAATTAATTAATGATTTAAAAAAATTGAAGGTTTTTAATTTAGTAATAATAATGATAATAATAATTGGATGATTTGTATAGCGCGGTTTTTGTGAAAAATCACCCCAAGTGCGCTAAATTTAAGTCCATAATAATGCTGACTTTAACAAACAAAAAAATGTTATTTCATTTTCTATTATATTTTCAAATAATTGCTAACGTTGCCTCAGAAATCACGAAAATTTGATTTTTTTAATGGCCTTTATTTTGTATGTTCAAATAATTCTTTTAAAATGACTTTTAATCTATATTAGATATTTACTATTCCTTATATTAAAACAGTTCATTCGGTTAGGTGAGTATTTTGGCCTAAAATCCAAAAATAAATTTTGTGTGAAACAGGTCGCGCAGTCGTTCCTCTTAATACGCAGCGTGTTTGTATGAGTTATTTAACGTAATAAAATACACGTTGTTATTAATAACATAAAAAAATCATACATTTGAATATAGAAGAAGGATAAGAGAACTATGTTTCTTTTTTTAAATTATAAATTCGGAGCTCGACTTTTGCAAACTTCCGAGTCTCGTCAATATAAGGGTACCTACACGACACACCAGGCATAAGGAACTTTTTCAATGTCACCTTTCACAAACAAATTATGAAGCAAACTCGCCAATTCCGTGCCTACATAGTTTATCAAAACGAATATACAAGTAAATGAATTTAAAAAATTACTTTGTATTCACCACTTTATTAATATACTCAGATATCATGTTTCGAAAGCGATGCTTTCTTCATCAGGAATAAATATATATATACATCATAATCATCCATCAAAATAGGTGTGTATTAATAAAGTGGTGAATACAGAGTAATTTTTTAATTTATTTAATAATAACGATGGAGTTTTGATTACCACGTAGTATGAAAAACGTCACCACTTTGAATAATATAAACACCCAATGGGCGAATAAAAAAGAAAATATATAAATAAAATAAAACGTTTGTCCATAGTTTTCAATTTTTCCAGTGTTCTGTCCTATCGGAGGGTGACTTTCACCGTCATTTTGCTTATCCTGTGGGCTAATCTCGGAAAAAAAACTGATTGGAATAGAAGGGTAGGAAAAGATAATTTGACAGTAGTTTTTAGAAATTGACTGTTAAATAACCTATCAAATTCGTAATTCGTTTAAAAATTAATATAAGTATTTTAACATCTAGTCATTTTTTTTAAACTGCTGCTTAATTAACTTACCTTACCCCACCAGTTAAATAAATCACGTAGCGATGTGCGGCATCTTCTTTTGCCACGTATTTCGTCAATTTTCCCCTAGATGGCCAAGATTATCAGATGGGAAATTTTAAACCTATATAGATCGTGAATTAATAAGAATTTGTTTTGTTTTAACCACTGTTTTAAAAAAAAAAAAATATCTAAATTTTTAAAAAGAAAAACTCCCCTCATCAGGAAAAATAATATACTAAAAATTATAGACAAATAATAAGCAAATAGAACAAATTACAAACATAAACAAAAATTAACAATAAGTGATGAAAGTAGGTAAGTAAGTGAATAAAAATAATTGAAATTTTAAATAACAAAATTATATTGGAAATTCTTTTTATTATTCATATTAAAAAAATCTAGAAAAATAGCAAGGAATAAAAATACAATAATAATAGTTATTACCATTAAAATTTAAATGAATCATAATCTGAAAATAAAGTTGAGGGAATTTATTATCAATGAAATATATGTTAGCGCAATGAAATTAAATTTCACACAAAGGTGTGAACAACTTTTTGCGAAATTAGTTAATTCTGCTTATAAATTCTACATTTTAGAAACTTTGAACAAGTGGTGTTAGAAACAGCGTTTCTAATTAACAACAGCCTACATTTTCTGGGTAAACATCCTCAGGGGGTTATTGCTGGAGATTTAATTTTTACGAAAACCTAAAATGGGCGTAAAACGGCTCAAGACAATGGTGTTGCATATTCACTCGTTTCTTTGAAAGGTTAATTAAGCGGTATATATCTTGTTATTGTCGGGGGAAACTTCAAAGGCTGTGCGAGGAGAGGCTGTGTCAGAATGGGACGGAGACCGCTGAAGTTGTACAGAACAATGGGGTCGTCTCATTTTTGTTGTTGTTGATGAAAACGTATTACATTTCGTCAATATCAAAAACGACAGTAAAATTAGTCTTAACTCCAAAATGACGAAGTACTGCGCCCTCAAAGTGAACTTGTGTAAAACGACCGCTCAAAATACTTTCAAATTTACAATTACTCGCTTGTTTACGCTAGAATGAGCGACGGGCGATTGGCAGTACCGCATGCTGCCGCGTCAGTCATTTTACGTTCCGTGACGGAACACGATTATTAAGACGGCCGGCAAGATTTTTCTAAAATATCAACGTCAACATTTGATTGCTAATATCTTCGGTACTATTCTGTATTTTCCGAAAATAAAAAAAAAAGTCATCAGCATACTCTAATTAATATGATACTTTTATAATGAACTTGAAATTAAGTTCCAGGAGACAACGTCATTTCGCAAGCAGTGGCGTGCAGTCCATAAAGGCTAAAAAATTGTGCCAACACTAAGAAAAACAAACCATTATAAAAAATTAACAAAAACCGTAAATTCGGTATTGCCAAATTGTATAATGCCCTTCCAAATGCTATTAAAAATACCACGGTGATATAAAAGTTCAAAAACAATATCAAAATATGTATAAGTAAACATGAAGATGGGGAAATCGTAAAAATTATGAAGACAACATAAATTTCAATAACACTAACACAACAACCTATAATGTGCCTCGGAACAGGAATCCCTAGTCAGGAGCACTTTGAATATAAGAAACTATTGTAATATACTAATTCTTAATAATGTAACGTGATAAATACTAATTTGTCTTAAATGGTATTTAATCTTTTATTATATTACGAAGAATGTTCGGGCGGGTGGTGTGCGTTTGTTTTGTATACAAATGTACAGTTTTATTCCTAGCTTGATGAATTTTTGCACACTTGACCTTCAAAACAAGAGAAAAATTATTGGTTAGGGGTAGGGAGTAGGAGTAGGAGTAGGGGTAGGAGTAGGGGTGGAGTTGAGGAACCTCGGGCAACGCTTGGTATTTCAGCTAGTAATAAATAAATTAAAACGTCATGGAAAAATACGATGAATTTCTGATCAAAAAGGTTTGTTTCAATAAATTTGGTAAGGGACTTGAACGCTCTTTTATTCAGTTGGCCACAAAAATCAAATATTTGATACACAATTCCATAACTTGGAAAACTAAATACAGCCTACCTTAGTCATAGGGAAATGCACTAGATAATGCATAGGGCACGCCACTGGGCTGGCACATTATTAAAATAAATTATATGAGCATTCATTACAAAAATTTTAGCTCACTTATAAATTCCCCCTCCTCATTAAAGATTTTATTTTTGCTGTTGTTATTGCTGTTTTTATTGCTGTTTTTATTATTGTAAATGTTCGTAACAATAAAAACAAAAGTTATTATTTGTAACCATTGAAGGTAATATTAATAACTCCCAAATCGAAACACAAACCCGAAAACACACAAAAAAATATAACGGTAATAGCTGGGATTCGAACCGAGGACTTCATGGTCTATACGGGACCGGCGCTCTATACCAACTGAGCTACGCCAATCCATCCCGTCATTTTTATCGGTATCATACTTCGACTTCTAAGAACTGACAATATCACCCTCAATTAATTCCCATAAATTTTTGGACTGCTATCTTTTTATAACTACAAGATTTTGCCGAATTTAATTGTAATCGTTAGATAGTGTCTCGGATACACCTATCCGATTTTTATTTCTGTTAACTTTTCTACAAGTCTAGGTTAATTTTTATTGAATCTCCATACATAAAAAATGAATATTTGTCTGTGTGTTTACGATTATTTCGAAAAGTACTGGTAAAAAGTAAGTAAACTGGTTTCGCTTAAAATAGCACAGTTTGTTCTTGTTAGTGCCGGAAAGGTTTTAACAGTATTTGAATGAAAACCAAAATGTAAAACTATTGCTATAACGTTTTAAAATTAGTATGAAAACATTGAACCCGCCATGTTGTATTGAGGTTAGCCCGTAGATATACCATACCACTCTGGTTAGCCACAGATTACATATTCACAATAAGAAGGTTTGTTTGGGTAGAATATTTTCAAAATGGATAAAAAAGTAGGTACATACTTAAGAACTTTATTATTTAGGTATATTAAAAAAAAATAATAATTTGAAAGATTTTTTTTTTAAATGAATGTTTCTTTGTTTAGAGATAGTAATAGTCGTCAAAGGGCATTAATTTCGATCTTAAATCAATTACGGTATCTAGCGAGGAACTTCTAATTATAATTAATAACTTATAAGCATCAAAGGGTTATTTAAAAAAAAAGTTATTAAATCTACCACCCGTTAAAAATGGTAAACAGATGGTTTTTATAACCGCGATAATTATGTTTGTTTTCGTATAAAGTTAATATAAAAAGAAAATTGTAATATTTGTGGCAGAAGTATGGCAGAATTTAAAAAAAAACGGTTTGTTTCCAGAGCACGTCGCATAACAATGACCAGATGAAAGAGTTGATGGCCAATCCGCTAGGACAGGTGAATTCCCAGATGAAATCGGATTATCTACAAAAAAATAAAAACGTTGTTTTTCAAAGGCTTTTATTTGGCACAACTCGGTAGATTGAAAAAAAAAGATTTTTTTAAAAATTCCGTCCCAGGGAAAGCAAAACATGCCTAAAAATAAGTACCTGCCTATGCCCAGCAAAGCGAATAAATTTTGTACCGATTTATGATTTTTTTTAATGCATTTTACGATTGTCAATCAAATAAACTATGCTAATAACTTCACAAAGGTTTATTGTACAAATAAGCTCACTAATCAGATGAGGTACTTCGTCCTCACCATTGATCCATCGCACATAAAATAAGAAAAACCACGCACTTTTTCAGAACCATGCGAAACTTTCTCGACTTGCAACACTTGAAAATGATTTATTTTGCGGTCTGTCATTCTGTTATTGAGTATGGTATCATACCAAGGTACTTTATCTGGACTAGGCGAAACATAAAAGCACAAAAAATGATTATAAAAATAATAATCCTTTAGCTACCTCCAATTGTCACTCATCTTTATATAAAAAAATTTAAATACTATTAATAAAGACTAGATATTTGCATTACCAGAAATACTAACCAAGATTTACCCCAAATTCCTGTAATTGATTTTGGGCAACTGTATTTTAGGTACTTTGCGACAATAATATTCACCATTCTTTCAGATAGCTTCAAAAATACTAATTCACAAAAAAATTCAAAGTAATGATAGGGTCTTTATTGGTGCACTCACCCAAATTCGAAGTTATTGATTTAACCATGTATGGAACATATTTTATTATAGGTGTGTATTCATAGGTATTATAAAATTATAAAATAATATACAAAAATTACTGCCTCAACACAGGCTAGCCTAGTGAGGTGGGTTATGTGAATCTTCAACTTATATCTATGCATTTCTGTTCTTTACATATTACCAACTGTTATTATATTATTTTCTGTTTTCCTTTTTTATATATCTACTTTATAAACCACTGTACACTTCATTACACATGTATTTTAGTTATATTTAAATTTAATTACAATAAATATATTATTATTATCATTGTATTGTATTCGATTAAAGTTCATGTTTAATGCTATTAAAATATTATCCGTAACTTAGGCAATGCTTTTGCCTGCGCTGGAAGATCAGCGAATAACTCAAATATCACTGCAAATTCCTGATTCGAGAAATAATAATAATAGTGAAACTCTCTACGCTAGTATTTAATACGAGTATGAAACATTCCAGCAATGAGTCACAAAGGAAGTCAGGCCTGTTGTAGATAGAGGAGAAGAATATAGTGCCCAACAATAGAGCCCATTTAACCAATACTGCATGCAATAAAAGGTATTGTGGAACAAAATTCCAACAATCCCCAATGTACATATTTTGCGCTACGCGAGTATTAAGCCCGCAACGTCCGACTCAAAAACTAACGCATAGATCACCACATTACGGAAATGATCTTCTATTTTTATATAGAATAGACGTATTCATCCTTTTGCATAAAAAAATATTTGAGAATCGCAAATCACAATAGATTTATCACTACCTCCATACTTCAACCTCCCTTCAAAGCGCCACACATCGACTAGTCGTGTGTTCCATTGAAAAGTTCTGAAAAAGTCTCATTATTTTGCACTCAGCGCGGTTGTAAAGAGAACAATGCCATCTTCTCATTCTGCTGCTATCCTGGTGCCTGGTGGGAGCGGAACCCTACTTAGAAGCTCTCAAGGCGGGATTAAAGCCACGGCAGTGTGCCCAGCTCTCCACGAACGACGGAATCTGACAAGAGAGTGCAAAATCTACACGAATTAAAAATTCACGACAAAATCAATGCACGTATTGTATTGGGTTGGTTTAAATTGCTAAGAAAGTTGAAAAATCGATCAACTGTTTTATTCTGTCATGGAAGAATTCTCATGGAAGTTGAATTGTATTGAAAATCAATTAAATTTTTATGCCAAGCAAATGGATTAAACCTTAAATTAAAAATTGTGTCGAAGGAATGGTAAAATGTATTCTGTTTTATCAGTAATAAAACAAGTCAGTGTCGAGGTCAGAGAAAAATGAATTAGGACTCGGGATCTTCTAACGCAAATGAGTAGGTATCCTTTACGACATGCGGCGGTAGAGATATTTTTTTAATGAACGGTAATTTTTTTAAAGAATATATGAAATAAAACGTAAATTGTTTAAAATTCTTTTATTGAAAAATACTGAAGAATTTCTTTTTCGCAAATGTATATATTATTGTATAGAAAGTACAGCTCTGTTACCGTAACATAAACACGTTTTTTAAAGATTCCCATGTTATAAATAAAAATACATGTATTTGCTAAATAGATTAAAAAGAATATCTCAACTTTTATGCGATACCCCGGAAACTTTACTGATTTGAAAGTAATTATTTTTACTTTATCAATAAATGTAAATTAGATTTGTGGCGTGTTTCGAAACCAATGGTTTCTTCATCAGAATATGTAGATATTTATTTATTAAAATACTGGTTAAAACTAAATTTGTTTTTTATAAGCAAGACAATTTTTCAATGCGTACTGCATCAGCCTATATAACTCGGAGTTATGGACCAATTTTAATAAAGAAACTCTAAAAATAATGGAATTGCAATATAACAACTAGTACCGAATGCTGTCTTGGTATTGCAGTGGCACTGAGATGTTTGCAGAAGGGCGCATTCCCGGATTCGGACCCTTAATAAACGGATTGCCAAGTACAGAAAGTGACTAACCGAGAGCGAAAACACCCTTGTGATGGCAGCACTGGACTTCTGATAGGATTCCGTTAACAAGCGATGGAGCTAATACCCGATGACTTAGATATCAAATTTTTAAATTTTTTTTTTAATATATTATATATTTGTAATTATCCCTTATAATATATCTTTCATTATATTTTGATACCCATATTATATTAAACGGAACCCGTGAGATTGCACAACCCTCCACAAGATCTAAAGTAACATAATTATTATTTTTAAAAATTAATTATTATTATTTTTAACTAATTTTTTATTACTTTGTGATGGTTTTCATTTTTTCATATATTTTAAAAATTAATGTTTGATTGTTTTATTTTTCTTTTAAGGTAATTGTATATATCTATCTCATGTAATATGACAAATTGAGTTTGCACCATCTACCCAGTCACGCTGGAATAAAAACTAAAATAATTCAAAAAAATAAGATAAACAAATGATTAAGAATTACTTTAAAATCTCTTCAAACAATTGGTAATCACTATGCGGCGTCATTATTAATAAATTAATTAAATAATATACTTTTTAATCACCATTTTTTATTCATATCAAAATATCTACAAGTTTTGAAATTTCGATTTCTTCATCAGAAGTAATTCTAAAACATGTAGATATCTTTATATTATTAAAGTGGCGAATACAAAGTATATTATTAAATTCATTGATTAAGAATTACTTTGCTTCCACCACTGTTTTTAATATATGAATATCAACATGTTTCGAAAACGAAGCTTTCATCATCAGGATACACAGTATACTAATTAATTATAGTATACTAAATCTTATTAATAATGACGAAAAAAAATAAATACAAATCTATTAATGAAAAAAATGATATATTTATCGAAGGCAAATCATTACATTAAGACAAGGAAATCGTACAAAACGTATAAGCATTTTCAATTTAAAACTGAGGTCTTCGATTGAATTTTAAGATTAGTAATAATTCATACCTGAATTTGGTCGCTGGTGTGGGTGCAGGGCAATAACAAAAAAATGCCGAAAGGAATAAAAATTTCTGAAAAATTTTGCAACCAATTTGCTGTCGTTTTGTATTCACACGTTAATTAATAGTTCTGACATAACACCGTCTGAAGTGTCAAGACGCAAGGCGCTGAATTTTGTATGAAGCGGCTTGGCTCAGCGTGTTTTATGGAGTATTTGCCATCAGCATTTCCCGACAGGAGTAATAATATGACGTGCTTCCTCCCACACCGCTCCTCTGTACGGACGAGTGCGTGGGTTGGGCGTTGGGCAAATAACTGGATGGCAAACAGCTGCGGAGCGTCGATTGATCAACGTGATTGCCAACTCAAAGGAATAAGTGTTATATCATGTCGAGTGGCCTAAACAACGGTATTGTTTGTTTTTTTTATTTATGTTTGGTTTGAAAGAATCATTATAGTATGTGTTTGACGTGAGAGTGATACAGCCCGACTTATCAGGAGCACATAATGATTGAGCAGGTGTTGACAAATTACTGCGGTTTCTAGTAATCATCTCAAAAGCAAAGTTAATCCCTTTTTATTTGTTTGGACTGTAGTGTAAATATAGATCTTATTCATTCATTTAATTTTTAATAGCTTATCCCAAAAAACTACCGAGTTCAGTATCAGTACTGGAGCGACATTTGAAAAAGTGCTTAACCGCCCTGCCTTTGGGTTATTTTTCAAAAAGTAGGTAAAAAAACATAGTTTTTTTTTCCACGTGCTTGGAGTATCACCGATTAGCGGCGTGACTTGTATAGGAGAATACGAAAACAACCAAACACATCCGTTAGCTTCGGCTTACCTCGGCATACTAAAAGCGATAACGCAGGAACGAACTTGATGTATACGACGTATCACGTACGTTTTGTGGGTTTCGGTTATCGTTATTTTTTAATCTGAACGTACGGGATACGGTTTGTTGCGTTTGGGCGATGATATAGCGGCCGTATCACGTACGTTCGTATGGTTAGGGCGGTTAAATTGTCTCCTTCAATCTACTCGTATGTGAGTACTTATTGGGTACGTGTAAATACGATTTTCCATTAGAAAAATGTCTTATTGCTTTGTATGGCGCCCAAGAAGCTAAATAGGTAAAGATGTTTCATCAAAAACAATTCATTGACAAAAATATAAACATAATTTTTAATATAAACGTGTAAATTTGTTTGGAACCACTTCAATTTAATACATTAACTATATTATAAATAGTCCTCTTCCAGATATTTTTCCAGATAATCTGTTTGTTCTTCCAGAAAATCCCTACTTACCCCTTCCCCTTTGGTCGGATCCCACTCCTAAATAACACCTAAATATTTATGTATGTCTGTCATTATTTTTCGTCTCAATATAGTCCCGACGAAGGAAGGGTACTTCGAAAACCGGTCGATCATTGTATTAAATTGAAGCGGTTCAAAACAAATGTATGTGTTTATATTATAATTATGGGAAGCTACAAAGTGAATGCTTTTTACGAATATGGAATTATTAATTTATTTATTTAAAAGAATTTTAAGAATTTCTGAAAGAGTTTATTTACATGACTTAAAAGATTTTGCAAGTATCATTTAAAAAATGCATTGGCAATAAGTTTGTCGCCTAATACGTTAACTCTGAAGCGAAATCTCGTGGTAGATTGAGTAATTTAAAGAAGAGATCATCAGATTGACGGCCTCCATGAATGAGAATTCCTGACAATCTCCGCATTAGAGCAGTTAGTCTCTCTGTACCCAAAGGTGATGGGTTTGAAACCCAGAGGACCCTTTGAGACACAAAAAGAAAATTATAACAAGATTTCACAATGACTGTTTTTGCCACACCTGATTTTACCTGCGTAGGATTCATGATACCCCGTCCCACGATTTTTGCACTCTCTTCGAAACACGTACCTGATCAGGATGGATTTTCGGCTCGTAATTTGTTCAGAGTCGGAAACAGAATCCAATCTGGCTCCAATAACATTATAGGAATATAAACCACATTGATGTTTTGTATTACTTCTTATGATATGTCGTTTTCATTACATTCTGACACAATAATATGTATATTTGATAAAGATACCATAATGTATAATTTGATGCCGTGATCTTCAATTCGTGAAAAAACTCATCACAAAGGAAAATATTCAGATTTAATTCGATTCCAAACAAGTCACTACATTCTGTTTTCGTTAATCTAAAAATATTATGAAAAAATTTTTAGTTCATCTTTTTTATATTTATATATCTTTTTTTCAAGTCTGGAGCCAGTGAGAATATGGCTTCCTCAATTGGGGTACGTTGCGAGGCTGAAGGTTGTGGGAAGGGGAAGGAGATGAGATAGAGGAAGGTGGGGAAGTACGTGGCTATTCAGATCTGGTCATAAAACATGGCTAAAGCCATTTCAAGCAACGTTTTTTTTCAAGCAAAGTATTTACCACGCTGGAACATGCCTCAAATATACTATATATTATTTAAAAAAAATTGAATTAACAAATTGTGAAATAAAAAAATTAATCAAATAAAATTCACTGAATTCATCTCGCATATTTTGTATTTTAAAACATCATACTTGGTTCAATTGTCTCTCCAAAATAGTTAGGTGACAGAAAAAGCTTTACACGTTAAATAAAATCATTTAAAATAGATTAGAAACATATTTTGTTTATTGCATCAAATGTAAATATTTTTTTTATTAGGTGGCATTTAATTCCCATTCAAATAATAATAATGTTTTATTACCTTCTTTTTTTATAACAAATAATGATATCCTCACTGGGTTTTCCCGTGCTGAGGATTTCATGTTATGAGAAAAATTTCATTCGCTTAATTTTGAAATTCTAGTTCATGAGTAATGTGGAGTACTCTAAGATAGACTGAAATGGTATCTTGTACCGTTTATTTTTTTATTTGTGTTGGGATACAAAAAGTTATTCTGCTCGCTTCACGAAGCCGCGGAAATATTTTATTTTTATTTATTAGTTACACACGGATAATCAAAAATATAACCTTAGGACATTTCTTTACTGCATTTAATCACTATTATTTAAAAAGTGCAAAAATGCATCAACAGATTGGCCTGTTCAAATATTTCTTAGGTAGGTAAATAATAAATTACATTAAACAACATTATCTACTCATCACTTGTTAACGAATAATCTTTACTGCAAAGGCTTAATTCTGTTCGTTATTCTATCGCATTAAGATTGAGATATTATTTTATTTGTTGGAATTAAGACAAGCCGCCATTCATATTTTTTATATCAATCAAGCGAAGACGAAAAGTAAAACAAATTTACTTTTTTTTTCTAAAAACGTAATTGAAGTTGCCTAACTAATTTTCCGCGCTTACGGTTAAAAAAAAAATTTTCCCCCACCTAGTCTCGATTCATCTCTCACTTTCTTTCTTATCCTATATCGAAAAAACTTGTGCGATAATTTCGATTTTACGATAAAATTTTTCAAAACGCCTATAATAAATTAATTATTAATTATTTTGTATTTAATTCGTAGACTCTATTTAATTTTTTTAGAAATTTAATGTACATCAAATTTAACAATGTTATTATTAAGTTCTGCAAGTATTTCAGCTTTTCTTATTGTGACAGCTGTTTCGGTGTTCAAGGCCATTTTCAAACTGCGGTTTATCCATATTGCGACGACTTAATTATATGATTTTATTTACTCCCACCCCATTCTAATTTATACGGTGTTTGAAATAATTATTTATTTCCGGAATAACCGATTTAGTTAGAAAATAATTAAAACTGTCAATTATTTTCTTTAGACGTAAAATTCTTATTAAACAAAATGCCCATTGAAAAGTGCCTTATATTATTTTGAAATATTGCTGAAAAATGTAATATCAACTCGGTGATAAGAAAAGAGTTATTCCAAGTGATAAAAATTTGCGAAGAAACAAATTATTTTATTTTAAATGTTACCTATCAACAAAATGATGGTCTTTCCATGGGATCACCGTTAAGTCCACTTCTACCAGAGATATCAAGGGATTATATAATAATAATAATATTAATAAATGTTTATTCTGGTATGTGGGGAGGTTAGTGCAGTCCCACACATTCCATAAATTGAAAACATGATTCTTGATCTCCCTTACTTAAATACATAATATACTATATCAGATATGTAGACGATATCCTAATATGTTGGAAAGGCACCAGTTTGAAAATGGCCTTGACCGCCGAAACAGCTATCACAATAATAAAAACTAAAATGGTTACAGAACCTAATAATAACATTATTAAATTTGTTAATTGATAAACTAAAGTTCTTAAAAACTTAAGACAAGATTTTTGTGCATAGCGCAAAGGTAACAATTATTTTTATAAACAATAATTATTAGCCTGAAACACTCATCCAAATTGAAAAAAACCTTTCCCAGCAAAGATAAATGTCGCCGACAGGACTCGAACCTGCACCCTTCTTTAACTTGGCGGGTTTGCGATAAGCCGACGTAGCTCAATGGTAGAGCATCTGATCGGCAATCAGAAGGGTGCAAGTTCGAGTTCTGTCGGCGACATTTATCTTTGCTCGGAAAGGTTTTTTTCAATTTGAATGAGTGTTTCAGGCTAATAATTATTGTTTATAAAAATAATTATTAAATTTGATTTAAATTAAATAAAAAAGGCTATAACAAACAATAAAATATTCTGCATTGTTGCAAATATCTGACAACTGTTTTACTTGCAAACGTAAAACAAAGTTCTAAACAATGAACGAATTTTATGATGTATTTATTCAAACTACAGCTAATTCAATGCATTATTTGAAGTGATTAAACACATCGATGAATATTGGGTTAACTACAGTATAAACTATTTACTGAATATCTGTCAATTTGTTATACCGTAGAATCGGCAGCAAAAATCATTCATTCGTTCGTTTCATTCAATAGGATGTTTGTTAGATAAAGTTATTGGCGGTATTGTCAGTGTTCACTGGATTGCTCATAGCGTTACCCGGAGAAATTCAGCAGTGGTAAATGTAAATATTTACCGTCGGATCCAGGGGATGATCAAATCTGATTGTGCAGGTTAATTCGGCATTCGGTAATTGACATATCGGCAGTTATTAACAACATTTTGGCGGTACAGTTTTCTATAATAATAATTGCAATGGTGAGCCTCGGGTGCACACTAGTACAAAGGCTAACTAACTAACTAATTAACCATCACGCCGTTTCCCCGCAGGGGTAAGCAGAAAGGACGGACCGTCAAAGAATTCGATTTTGGCATACACTTCTTTCTTTTTTCACATTCATACATCGTCTCATACATTCTCTTCTATTATTCCGACTTCTGACATGGCCCGACTCAAGTATTTGATTCACTTGATCGTGCCATGTCTTCTTCGGGCGTCCCCGGCTTCTTTTTCCATTCACATTCACGTCATACATTCTTCTTACACTCCTTTCTTCGTTCATTCGCTCCACATGCCCAAACCACCTAAGCGTCCCTTTCTTAATCTTACTCATTACGCTTGCCTTGCATTCTTTACTAATTTCAATATTTTTCGCACGATCATACATGGTTTAAGGCAATATATCAAAATGCCTCTGTCTCTGACGTCATTTGACCCTGATCGCAGTGCCATTACGGGGAGATTGTGAATTAATTATAAAGTCCAATCATTGAAGAAGATCATATTAACATAACCTAAATGAAACATGAAAACGAAAAAAACAACAGAAAATAAAAAGATATTAGTCGCACCTGGGACTCGAACCCAGGACCTCTATCTTTCCGGGACAACCGCTTTACCAATTTAGCTAATAAGACCAGTTCAATTTATCAATAACATCCACTATTTTTTAATCCCATATTACTGACAGCTATCATATATTTATAATCATCATAAATACAGCTGCCAATAATATGGGATTAAAAAATAGAGAATGATATTGACAAAGTCTTGAATTTGAAATATGATGTCACTGAAGATGAAATAAATTAAACTGGTCTCATTAGCTAAGTTGGTAAAGTGGTTGTCCCGGAAAGACAGAGGACCTGGGTTCGAGTTTCCAGATGCGACTTTTTTATTTTCTGTTGTTTTTTTCGGTTTCGTGTTTCATTTAGGTTATGTTAATATTATCTTCGTCAATGATTAAATATTACAATGAGGTTTTTAAACTTCAATAAAATAATTAAAAATTAAAAAAAAATAATTATAACGTCATCTGATTAAAAATCGTATATTGCTTGTTACACTTCAAAAATTGGCAAAAAATCTAACTTTGAAACTGTATTCTTCTATGAAAACGTGGTATAAAAAATTAACAGAAAATATATTTTCTTATCGGTGTTGGAACACCTTTACAGGTTGCTGGAAATGCACAAACAGAATTGGCCGATATTTAAATTTGTGTACTTTTCTGCTGCCCATCGGAGTAAATATCGATAAAAAACGTTTCTTATTTTTTAAGAAGTTACCAACCGCCGCACTGCCTCTTCCAAATATATCTCTTCGACTCCTTCAACAGATTTTTAGTCACTCTGTGGCGTCATTACCAATTTTTAATTAATTACTTACCTACTTTCATCACTCGTTATCATCTTGTAATTTGTCATCTTGTAATCTTGTAATCTTGTAATCAGTCTTGTAATCTTGTAATCTTGTAATCAGTCTTGTAATCTTGTAATTTGTTTATACTTAAATTATTATTTTCCATTTTTATCATTTGTCTTGTCATTATTTTTAGTAAACTGTTTATCTTGGCGAGGAAAGCTTTGCTTTCGAAACGCGTTGATATTTATATGGTATATTAAAACAGTGGTGTACATAAATTTATTCTCATCTCTTCGAATTTGTGATCAAGTTTATCGCAGCCCTGTAGTATTATTTGTGAAGCGGTGTTAAATTTGTGTGGTTTTCGATTGTATTGCGGATTGTGGGAATCGTAACAAACAACAGTTCGTTGATTATGCCGACCGGGCAATTTACTGCTAGTCTTTTGCAAGGGAATAATGAAACGACCGATTTATCGAAGCGTAAATGCAAAATAGGCATCGAAACATAGAGTAGTAATTGGTATAGATGGTGCCATGCAAACAGAAACCGAAAAAAATATGCTTGCACTATCGTTCCAACTTCTATAAAAAAATATTAAAAAAACTTTGTTTTTAGCGGGATTGGTTGACGATTTTACCTTGCAGGGTTGTGTAATTCTTTTGGGGCAAACTTTTTTGAATGATTCAACCTCATTTAAATAGAATGGCGTGTTGGTGAAATTAAAACATTTTTGTTGGGTATTGAATTAATGTTCTCAATCTATAAAAATACACTGAACAAAGATAGTTTAATCAGTATGTATTTAATGAAGTTATGTTTTGTTTGAAAGAGAGAGTGCGAAAACAGTGTGCAATATAGTTGTGAATGATATTCGGAGCAGGTCGATGAGTTTGTTTATTTTTGAAAAGTATGTTTACCAGAGACGGAAAGACGAGATGGATATTGAAAGAAGGGTGAATGAAGGAAACTCCATTAAAGGAGGGCTGAACGGGGTTGGAGCTAACAAAAAGTTGTGCAAAGTAGCAAAGCTACCAGTTCACAATGGAGTGCTGGTATTAACCTTCAAGTATGGAACTGGCAGACGAAGGATGAAAGTAAACTGAATGCTATAGAAATGACATCTCTGAGGCGAATGTGTGATAAAATCATCTATGACCGTGTGAAAAATATTGAGGTTCGTAAAGAATGCAAGGCTGATGTAAGCGTAATGAGTAAGATTATGAAAGGGACGCTTAGGTGGTTTGGGCATGTAGATCAAATGAACGAATAAAGGAGTGTAAGAAGAATATATGACGCTAATGTGTATGGAAGAAGAAGTCGGGGACGCCCGAGGAAGACATGGCACAATCAAGTGAATCAAATACTTGAGTCGGAATAATAGAAGAGAATGTATGAAAGTGAATGTGAATAGAAGAAGATGTCGGGGACGCCCGAGGAAGACATGGCACAATTAAGTGAATTAAATACTTGAGTCGGAATAATAGAAGAGAATGTATGAAAGTGAATGTGAATAGAAGAAGATGTCGGGGACGCCCGAGGAAGACATGGCACAATCAAGTGAATTAAATACTTGAGTCGGAATAATAGAAGAGAATGTATGAAAGTGAATGTGAATAGAAGAAGATGTCGGGGACGCCCGAGGAAGACATGGCACAATCAAGTGAATTAAATACTTGAGTCGGAATAATAGAAGAAAATGTATGAAAGTGAATGTGAATAGAAGAAGATGTCGGGGACGCCCGAGGAAGACATGGCACAATCAAGTGAATTAAATACTTGAGTCGGAATAATAGAAGAGAATGTATGAAAGTGAATGTGAATAGAAGAAGATGTCGGGGACGCCCGAGGAAGACATGGCACAATCAAGTGAATTAAATACTTGAGTCGGAATAATAGAAGAGAATGTATGAAAGTGAATGTGAATAGAAGAAGATGCCGGGGACGCCCGAGGAAGACATGGCACAATCAAGTGAATTAAATACTTGAGTCGGAATAATAGAAGAAAATGTATGAAAGTGAATGTGAATAGAAGAAGATGTCGGGGACGCCCGAGGAAGACATGGCACAATCAAGTGAATTAAATACTTGAGTCGGAATAATAGAAGAGAATGTATGAAAGTGAATGAAGCAAGAAGTGTATGCCAATATCGAGTTGTTTGGCGGTCCGTTTTTTTTCCTACGGGAAACGAGGAAAAAGCGAGGAAACGGAGTGATGGTTAGTTAGTTAGTTAGTTAGTTAGTTAGTTAGTTAGTTAGTTAGTTAGTTAGTTAGTTAGTTAGTTAGTTAGTTAGTTAGATAGTTAGTTAGTTAGTTGGTCAGTTAGTAAGCTAGTTAGTTAGTTAGTTAGTTAGTTAGTTAGTTAGTTAGTTAGTTAATTAGTTAGTTAGGTAGTTAGTTAGTTAGTTAGCTAGTTAGTTAGTTAGTTAGTTAGTTAGTTAGTTAGTTAGTTAGTTAGTTAGTTAGTTAGTTAGTTAGTTAGTTAGCCTTAGTTACCTTAAAGCGTTCGTGGTACGTGACTGGTACAAGTGTATTTGAGATATTTATTCGGTCTGCAATCTGCATGGAAATAATTGCTTGATGATAGCCAGCTTCCGATAGAAGAACGCATCAGAAGAAGAAAATGTAAACTAAGAGCTTCGCAAACGTAATGCGTACCTCTTAACCCATAAAAAAAAATTATTGACCTACCGATATCTCTATTTCGCCCGTATTAGAAATACGTAACAAACATTTAATCCTAGAATGGAAGCGATGAGTAAAAGTTATTCCGTTCATCTTCCAACTATTTTTGCACTGAATTTCCTATCTTTCTTGAAGATTTACCTCCCTTGAGTTCTTTCCTCAGAAATACCTTTGTCTTTATAGTAGCAGGTTGCGCCTTTTTCTCGTAGGTAAGTTTAATATTTTTTTCACTTAGGAAATATAGCGGGAACTATTGAATGAAATTTACTATCGCTTCTCAGATACAATAAACGAGTGAATTATCCTTATTTTTGATCAATTTAAGCAATAAATATATTTAGTACGAGTGATATTTATTACCATAAACGATAAATATTAATCGAAGAAAAACATCTACTTTAAAATTGGAGTAAAACATAATTCTTTTTTCTATTGATGGGCTAAGGAAAAACTCTTCCTTTCTAGAATTAAATGGGATCTCTTATTTTTCCTTCACAGGATATACGAGTATACGTATTTTAAGTCAGGAAATTGCAGACGAAAAAGCAGTCAAAATTTCATGATTTCTGAGCTCACCATTTGGAAGTTTTGCTCCTATAAATAAACGTATTTTCTGGTTTTCAGTAATATTAATACGACTTTGTTACATCAAACAATTAACACTTGCACGAAACCATGTTATTGAGATGCTTTATTTGACAAGCTGAATATTATGCTATCGGAAATAATAAATATTTCGACATTGCGGGGTAATTACTACTAGGTAACTCTGAATCAGCTTTATCAAGTTATACACAAAAATCATACCTGTATTTCCTCGCCCATGTATGCCGCGTAATTATGTTATCGCATACATGGGCGATGAAATAATGTTATGGTTTTGTGTATTTGGAGTTACCTAGCAGTAGTTATTACCCCTCGATATATAACTGTACATAATAACATATTCAATAAATAAAACAGTTACAGAATGTTTGGTTTAATAAATTTGATATGAAAACAATCTTCTCAATAACATATAATTTTTATTTAACTTATATTTTATACAAATATGTTTTTTTTCTCACAACAACAAAAAATATTAAAATATACAAGCAAAGTTTTTATATTTCATTTTATCTGATTTTCTTTTACATTCTTATTAGTATTATAAAGATATTATTTTTAAGTAAAACCTCGCTTAATTTGTAAACTTGTAAAGATATAGATATAAGGAACATAGATATTGAGTTCGTACATGAGTAAATATATATACAAACAAATATTAAAAAAAAAAAAAAAATCTGCCACTAACTATTACACAAGTATACCCACGCGCTGGCCTTGTCTATGTGGATTTTTTTTGCTATATATGCAATACACATACCGAATTTCCCCAAACATTTCAATGGAGTCTTTATTGGGGAGGGTGCTCCCATCAAAATGAAATGCAATAACGCCAGTAATGATTGATAACACTGGAATATTTCACGAAATCGTGTAATTTTTTGAAGTAATAAATTGCTGTCGATGTTTGACACCAGACAAGCAATAGTTTTAATTACAAATGGTGTCATTGTAAAAGATCTAGCTAAATGACTACCTTAATCATCTCATCCATCATCACAGCCTTTCCCCGGCTAAACTTTGATGGATGGATACCGAAAATAAACAGTTTAAAGTGATATCTTTCACATCCGGATTTCGTTCATCCTCCCCAATTTTAAGACACTCGAGTTTAGGGATGAAAGATTGTTTGCTAAGGGCTTTTCGCTTTTCCACCCTTAAGTGTTTATAGGGAGGCTTCTATTCGCTCACAGAATCAATTTATCTTATTCTGCCGTTCATTGAAGATTTTATTTTCGTAAACATACATCGTGCGATCACTTAACCCTTTCAAGTGCTTTGAAGGTCAAGTCGATTAATCGACAATAGCACGAGCTCGACAGCGAAAAAAATCACAATTGTTGTGGTAATCGAATTCTTGCAAAAGCTTTGTGAAATCATTACTTTGCTTGTTTTGTAAACATGTCTAGCAGGACGGGAATGAATTTCACCATTCAGCACACGAATAAAGTATCTATCACGTAAAGAGATTATGTACTTTGAGAAGGTAATCGATTTCTAGAATTTAAGTAAAGTACAAAACATATTTTCCTATCGGCAGAACGGTCCATAAATTTAACGTTAGAGTTTTAAAACGACCGAGTTGAATATTATGCAAACTGATAACTACATAAATAAATCAAGCAAGAATAAAAATAGAATAGAGACTATTTTTTTCAATTTAGAAGCACCAAATAAATAAAAAATATTTGTGAAATTAACCACCGAAAAATTATAATCTATTCTTATCTATCTCTTTAGTTATACGTTCCAAGTGGAATCCTCTGAATTTTCATTCCGGATTTACTTACCTCATCCTCTGGTTTTCTGTTTTTTATCACTTTTATTCATAAAGCAAAAAATTCCATTATGCTTGTTCGTCTGAATCTCATGCGTAAAAGCTCTTGAGAAGTGAGCTTAGGCGTCTTCAAAAGTATACAGCTTTTATATCTGGAATTTCTAGTTCAACGCAACAGTTTTATCATATTTCCATAATGAGCTATGAACTTTGAAAGACCAATTTAAGCCTGGAAAAATATGTCATTGATCCATTGTATTTTGTTCCGTTTCCTTAAATTGTTTAATGAGCTCGGAAGGCGAAACAGTTGTCACGCGTAATAATAATTACATCGCATTTAAAAAAAAAATCAACCGTTTTTTTAACTTAATAAAAATAGTTAGTGACCTGTCATTACATTTTAATTTTTTTTTAATTAAAAAGAAGTTCTACAAAAGTTTTACTTGAACACAATAAATAAAAATAAATTAATGAAATCTCGAACAAAACGTAGGAATAAATTATACAGGCCTGACGCTTTGGTATAAATGAGATGGTCGACCATTAAAAGATGAATGAATTAAAGTTATTGTTTTTGTTATCACTTATTCATACTAGAAAAAAAAATTGGAGTTGGAATTTAAAACACGTATTACTTTCACAGCACTTTAAAAGGTAAATTTACATCGCACGTTAATTAATGCACGTTTTCTTTGTATTGAAACTAACTTTAAAAACAGTTTTTCCCAGCGCAGGTAGGTAATACATTTTTAATGAATTTCGTATCCGGAGCACAGCAGCCGCGCAGAGGTGGGCGAAGATTTATAAAGAGATTATCCATACATACCGGTCAAAGTACTAAAGTATGTTTACCTCGATAGACCGCCATTTGCGGGCAAACAAACGTGACTGGCATGTAAAGCAGGGCATTTTTCACGTTATAACGAGGTAAGCCAACGTCAATGTGGATGTTAAACAGTTTTTCAGTTCATTAATACACGACATTTTAAATTGTTTTTTTTTTGCCACGCGAATTGTGTATTCATCGTGTGATTACCTACGATGATTATTAAAGTATTTTAAAATTAGAAAGATGAATATGAAATACGACAGAGAAGAAAAAATGTACTTATTTATTTAATCACGTATTTCAGAAAAAAAAAATCGATGCAAGAGCAGGTAGGTGCAATATTTAATAAATTTTCCCTGTTTTCCAATATGTCGTATTTTAAAATGCACACTAAATAAATAAAAGGGTAAATGAAATGAAAGAAACACTTATTTTTAAATGACGAGGGATTGTTTCAGAGAATTTCAATGTTTCGTTAAATTCAATGATAATTTTCAAGTATTGCATATCTGTTATTATTGAATTATGGGCCAGTTGTTTCACAGAACTTGAATAGAGCTTTCACAGAAATTGAATATTAACTTTGAAATTTTGATGAATCGTTCAAGTTTCTCGAATCAACCCGCACTAAGTGTCATCCGGTTAAATTTGTGGTTAAGAAAATTATTTTATTTTTTATCTGCTGCTAGTGCGACTATGGTATCCCCAATTGACATATGTTCTGAGGCTAAAAATAGTGGAGAGGGAAAGGAGATAGGGAGGAGAGAGGAGGAAGGTGCGGAAGTACCTTGCTATTCAGATCTGGTTACCAAACATGGCTAAAGCCATTTCACGAAACGTTTGAATTGTGAATGGTGGTCTTTCACCAAGGCGATACTGAGAATTAATTATTACATTAATGAATCAACGCGCATTGGAGTGAGAAAGAGAAATGTTAAGTAAGGGATATGCTGGGAAACAAATTAGTTTTTATTAATCTCATTATGACGGGTTTCGAAGTAAACTTATTTTTTACGAGTTAAGCTAGTTATAAATGATACTTATTTTCACACCAATCCCCATATGGAAACCATATAGTAAACCAAATGGAAAATCTTTGCTTTAGGCGACCATTATTTTAATTCGGATTTGCAGATATAGTTGCATTTAAGGTAGAAATAATATTTTTTGACGGTATTTATTAAACACGAAAGATTTCCACAAACAGGTGTAGTTACAGTAAACAGTAAAGTGCAGACATGACAACTTTAGTTACCTACATTATCTATGAACACATTCATATTACAGCGTATAAAAGCATAACGTATCCGCATAACGTAAGACCAGCACCGGCTGAGATTGTCGTCTAGAATATTTTGGCGTGTTGGTGGCCGCTTGTGACGTCTGCGCCTGCGCAGTTAGTATAAACACATAGCGTCAGCACAGCCATCTTTCTCTGTTGGCGTTATTAGACGCAGATATTGCTAAAGCCCAAAAGATGGATAGCGACAAATTGATTGAATTTTTCACGGAATTTAGGTTATAAAATAATAATACATATAGGAATAGAATTTTAAAATCTTTAAACAAGTTGTGGCGTCTGTGCTGTGCTGCACAGTGTGGTGTAAATACTAGAGTGTGTTCTATTACTGCACTATACTGTTCTATACTGCGCGGTGCTGGTAGATGTGAATAGACCTTAATACGTAAAATAATAGTTAAGTAAAATAATGACAGCTGTAGAATATTTCGCGCCAAATTATACGAAAACCGGTATCAAAAACAATTTCTAATTACCTATGAGGAAAAACCTATATGAAAACGAAAAAAATGTCGCGTTAAACATCACTTAGGCTGGACATGTGCAACATTGGAGGGAAATCACTGTTTTCGTCAGAAAAAAATAGACACATTATGGTAGAAAATAGAATTATGGAGAAATCACGTGTCAAATATCTCTGAATCTTTACATTTTATAAAACCGAATTAAAAAAAAGGGTAATTTAAAATTTCATGGCGTATGATATCACCGACCGAAAGTTTTTGATTATTTAACGCTACAGTAAGTTTTTTTTCTGTCCGATGCACATTACATCCCTTTCGAATTTCATCCCCAACTAAACCCTCCCAATCCCACCGCAAAATTTCACTATAATCTTGAATTAATTCCAGAAAATTTCCGCTGCAACTCTCTGTGTCAAAGCGTAATTTTCAATTTATGAAATATCCGTTTAGGTGATGCCATTTTGTAGAGAGATTAATCTTTCCAAACGGCCACTGACAGTGACAAACACCTCGCCGGAGGCTGTGCTCCGAGTAGTGAAGATTCTACCTAAGACATTAGAGAAATCCTTTACAAAATGTAATATTTTACGTGAGCCCGCGTCCATCAGGCGTTTCCCTGAGTTCCTTTGGTTATCTCACACTGTCTCGTCCTCTTTGACTTCAATTCGGAAGATTAAAGCAAACAAATCACCTTTAATGGTATAAGGATGGTAAATTTCCTGTTTTCGATGAGAAGTTACTAGTTACAAATTGGACACTTAGAGAGACGTATGGATATGGATCACGTTTCTTTTGTGGATTTGGAAACAAATTCTAAAGTGCTTCATTAAAAGTAACTGTAACGATCAAAGCTTTCAACTTGTTCTTATTTCGTTAAATGTATATAAAATACATCAACATGATTTTTAACTTGGATATACGAAACGTGATACGCTCTCACAGATGGTGCTAATAAAAATATCATATAAAAAAAAACACATTTTAACACTTAATGCTTTTAAATATTGAGACGAATTGTTTGTTGGTACATATGGAACATGAAATTAAATAAATTGTTACTGTGGACATAAAGCTCAAGTCCTTCAAGAAACTTACGAAAATGCTGTATTTGCTAGTTTTACAGTAGCATATTGTACTTTTATAAGTTTCTTGAGCTTTAAATCTACAGTAACAATTTATTCCTTTTCATATTTCGTATGTATACCCTCCAACAAACATTTCATTTCAATATTTAAAAAAATTTGTAGGAAAAGATTTTTTTCTAAAATATTTAAATAACCGCCGTCTGTGAGAGCGTATTACGTTTCCTCTAGCTTTAAACAATCGGCATTCATAAATTTTTTAAAAGTTTTTTGATGAATATATTCAAATAAACACAAGCCTAATTTTAGCTCGAATTATATGACAGGCAATGGTAATAACAGAGTAATATGTAATTTAAAATCTGTACTAAAGAATCCTCCAACGAACCATCTAAGCAAGGTACCAACCATACTATAAAAACCTACCTGAAATCACCTTTCAACCAGACGGAAACTGTTTTAGAGCGAAAAAATGGATTATAATCTACATACGTACCTAGTATTAATTAAAACGTGTCTGCGCTGCGCGGTGCTACTAGATGTACAATAGACCTTTATCCGGTCACGGTTTTCATAACAGTCTACGTACTCACAATAAAGGAAGATTTAAATAACCTCATTCAATTTCATAGATCTACGAGAGCCACTTTTTCCAAAATCCTGTTTAAATGTAACAACGCCAGGACTGATCATTGCAAATACTCGCTTGTACCTAGATTACATGAAGTAATGGATACGCAGATGTGACAGATCTAAGGTAAATACGAGATGGTTATACTGTCATATCTTTTCAATCAATTTAAGTCTACTTATATGTTTTATTTGTACGCATATCTCTTACTTTTATATCCTTCATGAACTTTTATTCTTTACCTACTTTCTGATCTAATGCCAAATTTAATAGTTACTTTAAAAATTGCTTGTTCTATATTCTTATACTTGTATTTAACTGTGACGGGTAATTATTGTTTAAGGTATATTAATACCGTTGACATTAACTAAATAAATAACAACGTATATTGTGTTTCACCTTCGCACCAATGTGTGCAAAAGAGAAAAGGTCGTGCCATTACAACTGATAAAATAACATTTAGATAGAGCAAGCCTCATGAATAGGAGAATTCACATACAAAAATGTCATATACAAAATAAAAAAAAAAACGATTTTATCTACTACTAGCTGATGTGTACCCGGCCTTGCTCGGGATTTATTTTTTTGGAATAAAGTTATGGAGTTGTGAATTTTTGCTTGTGGTTTGAGTGCCATAATTGATTTGACAGCAAAAATAATGCCTTGTGACGACTATTACTATATCTAAACAATGAAACATTCAATTGAAAATTTAATTTCATTCCAAACATTTATTTTTTCAAAATGTATCTAAATAATAAAATTTTTAAGTAGGTAGCTACTTACGTTATCCATTTTGAAAATATTCTACCAAAACAAACCTTCTTATTTTGAATATGTAATCTGTGGCTAACCTCAATCCAACATAGTGGGTTTAATGTTTTTCTTACAAATTTTAAAACCTTATAGCAACAGTTATACACATTGGATTTAATTCAAATAACTCTTTAAACCTTCCCGGCACTAATAAAAACAAACTGTGCTATTTTCGGCGAAACCGGTTAAGTAATTTTCGTGAAAATCAAGGACACACCGAAAAACATTAATTTATATATATATATATATATATATATATATATATATATAGAGAGATTGAGCTTAGTTGAATGAATAAATTAAAAGAGAGTATAAAATATTCAATCTATAAAATGGTGTAAGGCGTGTGATATTTCATTGCATTCCCTTTCTTGTCACTTGCAGTCGGTTCGTGGATATTGCAGTTAGAAATAGTAACTGCTGTCTTCAAAACGACAGTCTGCCAGCGGAGATAAGTCTCTGCTTGTGCAACGGGAATTGTTTAACTCTCGTAGCCTTGAGGTATTCCACATTATCTCGAGACTCCACCTTGATGGTGATGAATTCACCCATAATCTCTGTCAACAATAACGAAATGATTGATGTTACGCAAAAATAAATATAAAAAATTGTGTAATTACACGGACTAGATTTGTACTAGGAATCAAAACATCATTTAAAACGATTTTTTTAAATTAAAAAACCTTTAACTTTTCCACTTATTTATTTTCGACCGGACCGGTTTCACCCTATCACGGGTATCGTCAGACTGGTACACTTAAAACAAAATCTATGGTATATATAGCATCGATGTCAGTAGTGAGTCCCCCTGCTTTCTAATATTGTTTTTATTTATGACTTGAAATTTGTTTTATTGCTGACGGTACTGTTTACTATTATGTTTTTTATTACTAATTTCGGGTTGGTTTATTACCCTCCGGAGGACGGATTACAATATTGTGTATGTTTACTGAATCTATGGTTTAAAAAAAAAACATAAATTCATTGGTGTCAGCTTTTATTTGAACAGATGGTTATTTCTGGTTTTGTTTTTTCCCTGTGATTTCCGTCTTGTTTGCTAAAATTAATTTAATAGCAGTTTTTGTCCTGTAGTTACATGAACTACGGATAACCAGGTACATTTTTGTTGGGTCTTTAAAATATTTTATTATGTTATAATAGGTACATATCAGGGTAATATTCTTCTTAGAGTACGTCTTGGACGTCTGCGACGAAATTCCCAGTTAGATTTTACTCTAGTATTTTATTATATGTTTCTTATTTACATTCATATGTTAGATACTATTAGAGACGATGCCCGCGATAGGGTGGAACCGGAACGGTCGAAAATAAATAAGTGGAAAAAAGTTACAAAGGTTTTATAATAAAAAAAAAAATCATTTTAATATGGAATTCCACTTTGAATTGACAGTTTAAAAATTAGAAATAAAAGGAAATCATTTGATATAATGAGCAAATAATACACGAAGATGCCCTAACCCGCAAGGGGAAGAAACCAAAATAACAGGCGAGGGGGCGAGCTAACAGTAAAACAGCAACTAAGTAAAGAGTTATTTAGTTTTACCCATTTTACAAATGTTTTGTAATTTACTTACCGCAGTCAAAATCACGCGAAACAAACGTGAAATGCAGCGAATCAAAGCTGGTGTTAAAATGGGTATCACGTGACCTTTGCCTCCAGCCGTCGATGTTGTACTTACGGGTAAGTCTATTATTTCTGACGTCAATGATTTGATAGCATAAACTTTTTAAGTCCAGTGGAAAAAATACGGGTTAAAAAAAAATTCTAATATATCAGCAAACGCCGATTCTGAATATAATTGTACGCAGAATTTATAAATCGTTATTTAAAATCGAATAAAATTGACATCAGGGGTCTCGTCCGTGCGTATTCTGGTTTTGAATTTGTATGGACATATTTATTTGTCGATTTCGCTTTAAATTTTAAATGTGATTTCTTTTATTTTCGGCGAAAGTTGAATTTAACATGGATGATTTTAAGCACTATCATTGTTGTTCAATGTAAAAACTAGTATTAATTACCGAAATATGATATATTCATAGGCAAATCGACAACCAGCCATTTATAAAATATTTTTTTTTCTTGTTATTCTTTAAGTTAAAGTTTCTAAAAAGGTACGTAATTCTATTATATTTAGTTATGGTTAACTAAGAATATTATATATAATTATGTACGGTAATGTTAATTCTTGTTTTGACATAACATCAAAAATGAGGTTTGGGATATTAGAAAGACGGTAAAATTGAGTAAAAAAAAACCATAGTTGCATTGTTACACTTTGGTACACTGCATTAACAATGGTGACGAGATGATGGCATTTTACAATGTCGCCTTCAATTGACATAAAAAAGCGATCAGAATTAAAAACATCTCGAATTTTTGCATTCATAATCGAGAAGTGAATCCATAAGCGAATCTATCTAACATCAAATTCTTCGGCCCAATGACGTCACACCCAACAATCCATAGATTTCGTGCATTTGGGCGGGTTTTGAAAAATCTAAATTTTAACAATTGTTTAAACTAAGAAAAAAAAATACTGGTAATTTAAGTTACAACGTCAATATTGAAAAAAATGTTCAAAAAATGGATTAGGATTCCTTATTATGAACTGTCCAAATATTTCCTAGGAGGAATAACAAGTGAAGTTAGACGAAAAAAAAATTACTCAACGTGGTGTTTGTTTTTGTTTTGTTATTTATTTAATTTATAGATTACCATAATTTTAAAAATTGTTGATATTAATACAATATTGAAGAATTTTATTTTCCTTGTTTGTATTTCAAAATTCGCTGTAAGTGGTTTGAGTCCAGCTATGCCAATTTAGAAGGAAATAGAAACAGCTGTCACGCCTTCAAATAACATTATTTTGCTGTATTTTCGAAATCAACAGTACTAATGTGTAAAATATTTTGAAACCTTTTCTCAACGACAACATTTTGAACATTTCGAATAGAACAGATGATTGATTGTTTCGAAATTGATATCGCGATCGTGCCCATCCCACAAATAACGCCTTAGGCGTGTGCAGTGCATTACATGTTGATGGCTATATCCGATATCGTTTCGGAATGTATCTCGCACAGAATCGAAGGTAATGGAATATCTAATGTCTCCGGGGGACTGGTTAGGGAATCTGGAATACGCCAGGCCAGGCCGTGCTATCGACCCGGCCAGTCTGTATTGCTCGAGTTACATCGGGACAACTTGTCACTTGATGTAACGTCACGTGGCGAGGGCCTTTGTACGGACATGTCGCTTATTGGATGTTATCCAGCAAAGATTAATTATTCTAGAAGTGTAATAATTTTGTGATTAAAGGACGATTTCGGCAACGAGGCTCAATTTCCTGTCAAATGTAAAACTGCAAACATGTTTATGTTACTAAAAATATACTTAATATTGTGTTAAATAATAACTCAATACCCTGACATTTTTAACGGTCCTGCGACAAAATTCTTTTAAAAGTTTATCGCTATCTAAATTTAAATCGTAGATCTGAGGAAAAATTTACATTTATGAAAATTGGTCGGCTAAGGTGTTTATTATGAGGAATTCAGCGAATATAAATGAGTAATTAAACATGAAAATCAAAAGATAATAATCGTACCTATGAAGCGTATTTTTTAAGTACCCATGTACCTTTTTTTAAATTTGGCCGCTGCAGCGTTGCAGTCGTAGTTCTGCGCATCCGCGCTGAGTACCAGCATCTATTGGCTAGCAACAGACGCCATAATGGAAGCTGTCGACCGAGTAAACGTTTTTTTGTGCGTTATTAAATAGCTGAGACCACTGAAATACCTGTAACTCGTTTCTAAAATGCAAGAGGTGTGAAACCGACCGGAATTTATCTGCTATCAGCGATGGAATGATAAGCAAATAAGTTACAACATTTAAAAATGGGCGTGCAAACGTGCACGACGAAAGACAAAGTGCGTAACCGTTCATCATTAATGATGATCTGTTGCATAAGGTCCGCCGAACCCGATATTCCATCACGTCATATGGCTGAAAACAACTTGATAACCCCGACCTAGCATCCAGTGACTACCACTTGTTCCTTCACTGGCACCTTGGTGGTCAGCGTAACGACACCGATGATGGCGACGTCAAACGGCCGTGCTGCAGTATTAGTAAATCAGGTGACAGATTTCTATGACGACGGAATACAGAAACTGGTTCCTTAAAATAAATGGCAGTTACGTTGAAAAGCAGATTAGGGTTCTGGCGTTCAGGAAAAGTACCAGTTCCTGTGTTCAACAGCTCGGCTGTGGAATGATCTGCCGGCCTTTGTGTTTCTTCCATCCTTCAACATGGGTCTCTTTAAGACCCGAGTTCACTCCTTCCTATCCACTAAAAGACCCTCCATACATCATCCGCAAAGATGATATAGGCCTTGAGGGAAATCATTTCCTTCAGGGTCTCCTTTGTGGAGTTACCGTAAAAAAAACCTAAGGTGTTTAAAAATAATTATTATTCTGAATTTGCCAGCCATATTTTGGAAACAAATCATTCTTTTGAGAAAAATAAAGGCTAATTTTTTTTTACATAAGATTACAACTGGTTTACAATATAAATTTGAAATTTAAGAAATTATTAAAAGTGTTAATAGGCGATTAAATATTACGAAAAATCAAATATGTTTATGTCTTAAATTTATTTTCACATTAATACCTATATTTAGAATATTATTAATAAAAACAATAATGATAGTCACTAACATTTTATTTTATTTTTTATTCCTTACTATTTCCTTAATTTTATTTATAATAAAATAAAAAAACGTATTTAAAATACATATATATATACATTAAAAAATCTATTTTTTTTCTTCATGTTTAATGAATTGCTTACCTATTTTAATCAATTAGTGTAATTTTTTATGTTTGTAATATCTTTATTCTTACATTATTATTTATCTGTTTTTATTATTTGTCTATTCCTGTCATTATTTTTTTTACACTGTGTATCCTGATGAGGGAAACTTCGCTTCCGAAAAATATTGATATTAATTTATCAAATAGTGGCTTACATAAAAGGTTTCTTATTAATTTTATAAATATACGTGCACTCACCAAATAATATAAACAAGGTTTTGAATATTGAAACGGTTCTCCTGCAAATTTACTTAACGTACCTTCTTCCTTAGAGTAGTCGGTATGTCGATACAGTTTTGTAAGATGGAAGAACGAAATAGGTTAGAAAGAATATAATTAAACAAATAGTCTAATATAGCTTATGATTTTTCGCTTTCATTTTGAATGGCAGTACACAGTTTTGATCAAAAATATCTAAAAAATTCCTGGATCGTTGATTCAATATGATCGGTACCTAGACACCAGACAGGTTGTTTTTATGCAATCTCAGATTGATTAATGAGGGACCGAAGATATAGAGGCGAAAACGTAAGATTAATCTCGTAAGGAGCCGGAGTAATGGAGTTAACCTGCACACCTAAACACCCGCAACTGAAATAAGAACGGATGAATAAGTCTGGATAACCTATGCTGATAAGTAAATAATGGTGATCGGATAAACCAACATACGTATGAATCGGCACACTTTTTATAAGTGATATAAAGTAGGAAAAAACTAGCCCGAAAACCCAAACTCACCTCTTAATTATTTACATTTTTATTTTAAATTTAAGAAACTTAAAAAAAACATAAAGTTATAAAAAAAATAAGTAATTAGGTTAGGTTATATTAGGTTTTCTGGGATAGTTTTTTTTGTAATTTTAATATCTTTATATCGCTTTTAAGAAGTAAGCAGGTTCTTATTTTTTTTTCAGTAATTCCACCCGGGAGGCTTTGAGGGAAATAATTTCCCTCAAGGCCTATATCATCTTTGGGGATGCTGTGTGGAGGATCTTTTAGAGGATAGGAAGGAGTGAACTCGGGTCTTGAAGAGACCCATGTTATAGGATGGAGAAAACACAGAGGCCGGCAGATCATTCCACAGCCGAGCTGTTGAACACAAGAACGAGTCGTAGAAGCGACCCGTTCTCATGTGACAAATGTCAACCGTGTGCAAATGTTGGGCGCGCGTTTGTCGTGTTTCCCGACTATGCACCGGTGCCGAAGGGATCAATGACGCTAGTTCCTCGGAGCATCTTCCAATAAAATACCTGTAGAACAAGGACAGCATTCCCACCCGACGTCTGTGCTCCAAAGATTGCAACCCATTTGTTAAGATAGGCGAATCTATCAAACGGACCGCCCGTTTCTGCACAGAGTCAAGGGTTTACGTGTGTATATTTTTCATGGAACCGTAAAAAAGGATGGGTTAGCAGGTGTACCTAGAAGACGCAGGCGTCTGAAATCAGTTGTTGATTATGCGCAGTATCTTGTGTTATCATTATTGTCTTTTAAAATGTATTTTATTTTCATGTTATATATATATCTCAAGCAATATGGCAGATTGGGTAATTGCATCTATCACCCAATCTTGCTGGAATAAAATCTTATATAAATGAATAAATAGGTTTACCACACGTCCCGTATTTATGGGACTGTTGCATATTGCGCTATTCTGTAATGTATTTT
>JAHDVE020007081.1:0-79065 GCA_022606495.2 Halesus radiatus
CCAGAACCAAACTCCTCATTTACTACTCGCTCATTCGTCCGTTAATTACCTACGCTTTCCCCGTGTGGAGTAACATTTCGAATTCAGCACACACCAATCTCCAAACACTACAAAATCACTGTATTAAAATCACATATAACACCAGAATCAGAACAAACCTAAAAACACTACACAAAACACAAAAAATACCTACCTTGTACGAACACGCACACAAGTTGTCCGAGCGTTTCTACAACTCACTGAAAAACAGCAAAAATACACTGATTCGAGAGCTCGGACAATACACATCGCCTAACGACTTCACTTTCAAATACAAACACAGACTTCCAAAACACATTCTCATGAGTCACGACCTAGCGTGGTATGATCCCTTCGAATGAGCGAGCGGTAAGTCCTTCCCAATTCCAGAATCCCACCCAAATACAATATTTATATATACATATATGTACGTATATAGATAATTATTTATTTTTTATTTAGCTTCATATTTATATAAGTACGTCTATTCATAATCTCCCATACACGTATATATTTACACAAAAACAGACATACACACACACATTGCAAAAAGCAGGATCTCAAGACCGAGATCACTGAAGTCCGAACTCGTTCTTGGGAACATCGGGCGCTTCCTCCCGAATAAGGTTTTCTATGGTTTTCCTTATTTCCAAAGGCGAATGCGGAGGAACTCCAACAAAAAAGGCCATAGCCGACACCCTCTCCCCTCCTCACACAACACAAACAGACACGTATGTATATATGCCAAGGTGCTGATGCTGGTGCTCCTCGGACTGCCGATGATGACGCAAAACATGCAATTTAGTAGGGTTTTTATAAACAGATTTTTCCCTACAGAAATCACAAGACGCAATTGACAATAACGGTCAGGTAATATTTAAAAGTACCATCATGCGGTGAAAAGTGTGAGGCGCAAAGACGCCGTTCTATTTGTATAAAGAACATGTAAATTTAGAGACAGTAACTTTAAATGTTTCGTCACTTCTTGACTAATAAGAAACTAAGAAATGAAAAAAAAAAAAAAAAATACCGTGTGCTCGAAAAAAAAAAAAAAAAAAAAAAAGAGGATAGATAGAGAGATTGCCTGGCTTGCGGACTTCGCAGCCGGCACCCACCTTCCTGGAGACAAGGAGTTCACCCAGACTACAAATTAGGCGTCCGCGCCACCAAAACTGCCTTTGTTAAGGCAATCTTCCCCCGTGCACATTAACGAATATTCAGACTGGCGCCACCCGCACTCGACCGACGTTCGAGCCCCCCACTGAAGGCGAGGTACAGGCAGTCGGCCCTGTATCGCCTGCTGCCCAATACCGACACCGTCCAGTTCCTGAGGAGGACCAAGACCGGTCACATAAAGGTCACGTTTCCTTCCACAGGTGCAGAAAAACAAGAGGAGATGCCCCAGACTGCGGCCGAACACCAGCCCACGGCGGGGCCGTCATCAGCCCCCCACCGCGCACCACCAGGACCAGCATCCTCGTATAAGCCCCCATCAAGACCGGGAGCGGCTATGGAGACCTTCCCCCCACTAGGCGACGGCTGGCGCCACCCAACCAACCCTATCAAGCGGCCCCACTCACCGAACGCGGAGATCGCAGCCACGGTCAGATGCGATAATCGCTTCTCAGGCCTACCCGAGGTGAGCGAGGGCGGCGGCGCGCCGCGCACAAAGCGCGCAAATAATAATTTCTCTTCTCCATCCAGAACCACCTAGGACCGGGTAAGATTTTTAATATCCGATATAACAGGGGCGGCACGGCGAACATCTTCGTGCGCTCGATGGAGGACCACCGGGCCCTCACAAACGGACTTCGTGCGGGAGCAGCAAGCTTCCACACCTTCACGGCGGAGGCCGAGAAGACCAAGACGTCGGTAATCAAGGGCCTACCCGATGTGGACATCGACCACATCAAAGAAGACCTCGAGAGCCAAGGCTACCCGGCAATAAGAGTGGTGAGGATGACGGCGGCATCTGCAGAATACCCGCTATATCTGGCCCACTTCAACAAGGAAGTGGATATGGGGAGGCTGAGGGCCTCCATCAAGTACCTGTGCCACTGCAGGATTAGGCTGCAGAAGTACCGCAGCAAGCACCTGCAGCACGGCACCCAGTGCTACCGATGCCAGGGGTTCGGCCATGGCTCGAGGAACTTCTCACACACGGCGAGATGTGTGAAATGCCTGCTGGAGCACGCATCCTCAGAGTGCCCCAAGACGACAAGGGACGAGCCCGCCGCATGCTGCAACTGCGGAGGTCCGCACCCGGCGAACTATCGAGAATGCCCGAAGCGCGTGGCGTACGTGGCGACTCTTCAGCCGCGCACCAACACCGCCCAGCGACCCAGCAGGCCGCCTCCTCACGCAGCAAGTGCGACAAGGACGGACGGACGCTCATGGGCGAACATAGCGGCAGGCTCAGCCGGCCCCACGCCAGCAGCACGCCAGCAGACAGCCGGCCCCATCCCAACACCACGACAACAGCCAGAGCACCCGCCGCCGGCTCAAGAATCCTCACCACAAGCCGAAGACGACCTGGACATAATGTCCCTCCTCCAAGGCCTCCTCCGCGTCCGCTCGCAGCTGGCTCGGTGCAATTCACGAACGGAGAAGCTCGTCATCTTGATGGAGCTGATCACGTCCACGCTCGATGGTTGAGCACGGGGCCGTGAAGATCCTCCTGTGGAACGCCCGCAGCATCCGCTTCAAGACAGATGAACTGCTCGTCCTGGTCAAAAACACAAACACAGACATAATACTCATTACTGAAACACATTTAAAACAAAACATCCATCTGAGAGTGCCCGGCTTCGAGATATTCAGAGACGACCGAGAAGAAAATAACGGGGGCGGCACGGCCATACTCGTTAACCAATCCATAATAGCCACGAGAATTCCTACTCCCAAGTTGAAAACTACAGAAGCTACAGTAATCGAAGTCAACATAGAGGATAGGGCGCACATTTTCATCGCCGCCTACTGCCCGAACGGCGAAAAACTCAAACGAGAAGATCTAAGCGCCCTGATGAAGATGGGACCCAAAGTTGTAGTGGGATGCGATCTAAACGCAAAACACAACTTTTGGAATAACTACATAGGCAACACGAATGGAAAAACGCTATTCAAGCATATGGAGACGAATAACTATTCGATAATGGCACCGGACAGACCGACGTACTATTCGACAAGAGCGAAATATCCCAGCACGCTAGACATTGTGCTCGTGAAAAATGCCAACACGATCTCGGCAATACGCACGCTCGACGAACTGCCGTCTGACCATCTACCGGTGAGCTTCACTGTAGGAGGAACAACTGCGAGAACGCAAAGGAAACAACGCAACTACAAAGACGCCGATTGGACCGGATTTAAATCGGAAATCAACGAACAGATCCACCTGACCTCGAGCACGTTTCAAACAAGAGAAGAAATCGACGCGGCCGCGCGCACTCTCACAGAAATAATACAACACGCACAGGATAGGTACATTCCACACAAAGAAGCACACACATACACGATCAAACTTCCCGAAGACGCTCTAAATCTCATCAAGGAAAAAAATCGACTGCGACGGATCTATCAGCGGACGCGAGACGGATATGCAAAAACCGCCTACACCACTCTCGAGCGAGAAATCAAGCGACAAATCTCGGAGCTGAAACGCCTACAATGGACAAAGAAAGTCGAATCGCTGACTCCACGAGATAATTCCCTATGGAAAATGGCGAAAGCTCTGAGACATCAAGACAACGCGATCCCTCCGCTCACGAAAATAGACGGCTCAGGCCTAGCCCTGTCCCACGAAGAAAAGGCAGACGCACTCGCAGACGGGTTCGAGAAAGCATACAGAGCTACGGACGGGATAAGCGACCCCGAGACAGATAACATCGTAGCCGAAAGCCTACGAGAACTCGATCGAGCCGAGCAAACGAGCGTAGCCGACATCAACTTCACAACGCCGAGCGAGATAGCCGTCACGATAAAGAGATTAAAAACGAACAAAGCGCCGGGAAGCGATCAAATACACAACATTCTACTCAAACATCTCCCTCAAAAAGCCATCATACACATGACAAAATTGTTCAACGCCTGCTTCATGGTCGGACATTTTCCCCAGATATGGAAATCGGCAACCGTACTTCCGTTTAACAAGCCAAACAAGAACAGAACGAAGCCAACAAACTATCGTCCGATAAGTTTGCTACCGACCATGAGCAAGGTATTTGAACAAATAATACTCAACCGGCTCACTCCACATCACGAAAACACAAACACTCTACCAGACGAGCAGTTCGGATTCAGAAAGAAGCACTCCACCACCCACCAACTGACTAGAGTAGCGGAATTCATCACGCGCAGATTCAACGAAGATCGCATCACCGTTGCAGCGCTTTTGGACCTAGAGAAGGCGTTTGACACTGTCTGGACACAGGGGCTCGTGCACAAACTGCACCGCACTGACACGCCCGTATACCTAACTAGACTGATATATGATTATCTAAAAAATAGGTCATTCAGAGTGTTCATAAGGAATGTCTTCTCATCATCACGTGGGATACCTAAAGGCGTGCCGCAGGGAAGTCTCCTCGGACCGCATCTCTTCAATATATTCACGCACGACATCCCCCGAGACGAGAGATGTAAGCAGTCTACGTTTGCCGATGACGTCAAACTATACGTTTCCTCGAGAGATCCAAACATGGCGGCCATATACCTACAGCGGGCGCTCGACGCCCTGGTGGAATATTATAAAAAATGGCGCATGAAGCTAAACGAGACGAAAACGGAAGCCATAGCCTTTACAAGAAAAAGGAAAAATCGACAACCTGACGTCAAGCTCGAAATGGGAGGACAGCAGATAGAATGGAAGGAAGAAGTGGTCTACCTGGGACTCACAATGGACTCGCGGCTAAATTGGAAATCTCACGTGATAAAAGCGCACACGAAGGCTAGAAAAGCGATCGGCGCAATGCGGCCGATATTCTGCAGACGAAGTTCGCTACCTCCCAGAACCAAACTCCTCATCTACTACTCGCTCATTCGCCCGTTAATTACATACGCTTTCCCCGTGTGGAGCAACATTTCAAATTCGGCACACACCAATCTCCAAACACTACAAAATCACTGTATTAAAATCACATACAACACCAGAATCAGAACAAACCTAAAAACACTACACAAAACACAAAAAATACCTACCTTGTACGAACACGCACACAAGTTGTCCGAGCGTTTTTACAACTCACTGAAAAACAGCAAAAATACACTAATTCGAGAGCTCGGACAATACACATCGCCTAACGACTTCACTTTCAAATACAAGCACAGACTTCCAAAACACATTCTCATGACACACGACCTAGCTTGGTATGATCCGTTCGAATGAGCGAGCGGTAAGTCCATCCCAATTCCAGAATCCATCCCAAATACAATATTAATATATACATATATGTACGTATATAGATAATTATTTATTTTTTATTTAGCTTCATATTTATATAAGTACGTCTATTCATAATCTCCCATACACGTATATATCTACACAAAAACAGACATACACACACACATTGCAAAACGCAGGATCTCAAGACCGAGATCACTGAAGTCCGAACTCGTTCTTGGGAACATCGGGCGCTTCCTCCTGAATAAGGTTTTCTATGGTTTTCCTTATTTCCAAAGGCGAATGCGGAGGAACTCCAACAAATAGGCTATAGCCGATACCCTCCCCCCTCCTCAAACAACACAAATAGACATATATGTATTTATACCAAAGTGCTGATGCTGATGCTGCTCGGACCGATTATGAGGATGATGCATAGGTGCAATTTAGTAAGGTTTTTATGAACAAATTTTTCCATAGAGTAATCACAAGACTCAATTGATATTAACGGCCAGGTATCATTTAAAACTACCATCATGCGGTGAAAAGTGTGAGGCGCAAAGACGCCGTTCTATTTGTATAAAGAACCTGTAAATTTAGAGACAGTAACTTTAAATGTTTCGTCACTTCTTGACTAATAAGAAACTAGGAAATGAAAAAAAAAAATAAAAAAAAAAATACCGTGTGCTCCAATCACGTCGATAACACTGCGAGACAAAACAAATGTTATAAATCTTACATAAGATACAATGCCAATAGTACAATACAAATCACGAAGTACATTGATAAACATAATGTTGCCAAATTGGAAAGAATCATGATTCTTACGAATAAACGATCACGTCGGTTACACTCCCCCCGTGCAGTGAAACTGGACTAATTTTCATCCAGACGTGTTCGTCGTTGTTCACAGCGGCCGGTCGGCTGAGACCGGCTGGTGAGCTGCATGTCGGCCTGGGGCACATTCTTGTTTTGAGCGGGAACGATCCCCCCCATCGGGAATAATAGCCGGGGCGATGTCGCGTCTCCTGAGAAGACAGCGGGCTTCTGGGATCCGCGTATAATCCTGCGGGATCGGGTCTGTGGCCAGGATGGTGTGATGCTGTACACCTGAGTGTGGCAGCTATCGTCTCTTCGGTGGGGTCCGCTTATGGCAGGGCTGCGTGTAAAGCCGGACACTTCGGGGTCAGGCAGTACGGGGCTGCACATCTCAGTGCAGCAGTTATTGATGTCTCGGTAGAGCCCGCTTACAGCAGGGCTGCGTGTAGAACCGGACACTTTGAAGTCGGGTAGTGCGAGGCTGCACATCTCAATGCAGCAATTATCATCACTTCGGTGGGGCCCGCCTATAGCAGGGCTGCGTGCAGAGCCGGACACTTTGGGGTCGGCTGGTGCGAGGCTGTACACCTGAGTGCGGCAGCCATTGTCTCTTCGGTGGGGCCCGCTTATGGCAGGGCTGCGTGTAGAGCCGGACACTTTGAAGTCAGGCAATACGGGGCTGCACATCTCAGTGCAGCAGTTATTGTGACGGGGCCCGCCTATAGCAGGGCCGTGAGCAGAGCCAGACACTTCGGGGTCGGGCAATGCGAGGCTGCACACTTCAGGGCAGCAATGATTGTCGATTCGGTGGGGCCCGCCTATAGCAGGGCCATGTGCAGAGCCAGACACTTCGGGGTCGGGCAATGCCAAGCTGCACACTCCAGGGCAGCAGTTGTTATTTCGGTGGGGCTCGCCTATAGCAGGGCCATGTGCAGCGCCGGATACTTCGGGATCGGGCGGTGCGAGGCTGCACACCTCCGGGCAGCAGTTGTTGTGACGGGGCCCGCCTATAGCAGGGCCGTGAGCAGAGCCAGACACTTCGGGGTCGGGCAATGCGCAGCTGCACACTTCAGGGCAGCAGTGATTGTTGTGGAGATGGGGCCCGCCTATAGCAGGGCCATGTGCAGCGCCGGATACTTCGGGATCGGGCGGTGCGAGGCTGCGCACCTCCGGGCAGCAGTTGTTGTGACGGGGCCCGCCTATAGCAGGGCCGTGAGCAGAGCCAGACACTTCAGGGTCAGGCAATGCGCAGCTGCAGACTTCAGGGCAGCAGTTGTTGTTGTGGAGACGGGGCCCGCCTATAGCAGGGCCGTGAGCAGAGCCAGACACTTCAGGGTCAGGCAATGCGCAGCTGCAGACTTCAGGGCAGCAGTCACTGTTGTGTAGATGGGGCCCGCCTATAGCAGGGCCGTGAGCAGAGCCAGACACTTCGGGGTCGGGCAATGCGCAGCTGCAGACTTCAGGGCAGCAGTGATTGTTGTGGAGATGGGGCCCGCCTATAGCAGGGCCGTCAGCAGAGCCAGACACGTCGGGGTCGGGCAATGCGCAGCTGCAGACTTCAGGGCAGCAGTGATTGTTGTGGAGATGGGGCCCGCCTATAGCAGGGCCGTGAGCAGAGCCAGACACTTCGGGGTCGGGCAATGCGCAGCTGCACACATCAGGGCGGCAGTCATTGTCGATTCGGTAGGGCCCGCCTATAGCAGGGCCGTGAGCAGAGCCAGACATTTCGGGGTCGGGCTGTGCGAGGCTGCGCACTTCAGGGCAGCAGTCGTTGTCATGTAGATGAGGCCCGCCTATAGCAGGGCCGTGAGCAGAGCCAGACACTTCGAGATCGGGCGGTGTAAGGCTGCGCACTTCCGGGTTTGTGTCAGTGCTCAACAGCAAAGGGAGCCCAGACGCGGCGATCAGTTGCTCGATCTGCCTGTTTCGTTTTCTTATTTCTTGCAACTCTTCTCGCATCTGACGGATTATTTCTTTCTTGGAATCCGCAGAGGCTACTGTGCTCCGTGTCGTGTCGGTATTTGTGGCTAGAGCCGCTGCCGTAACAGCTCGTGCTCTAGCATAACAGGCGGCCGTACTTGATTGTTCGGGAACGTGTGTCGCTGGGTCGGCGGTAACCGGGCCGAGGGGTGCCGGGCCGAGGGGTGCCGGGCCGAGGGGTGCGGGGCCAGAGACTGTAGCGCCGAGCGCTACAGAATTGTAACTATAGTCATTCCGTTGAGAGGGAGTGAGGTTGTAAGCAGCTGGGCTGCCATGTAATGCACCGGGCGCTGCGGGGGCAGGGGGCGCAAGACCGGGCCCTACAGCGTAGCGGCGGCTAGCGTCATTTCGCTCGTGGCCGTGGGAAGCGAGGTCCGTTGTAGCTCCGCCGGCGTATGACGTGTCGGGTGCTGTGGGTCGTGCCGGGCCGAGGGGTGCGGGGCCAGAGACTGTGGCGCCGAGCGCTACAGAATTGTAACTCGCGTCATTCCGTTCGAGCCCACGGGGAGTGAGGTTGTAAGCAGCTGGGCTGCCATGTAATGCACCGGGCGCTGCGGGGGCAGGGGGCGCAAGACCGGGCCCTACAGCGTAGTGGCGGCTAGCATCATTTCGCTTGTGGCCGTGGGAAGCGAGGTCCGATGTAGCTCCGCCGGCGTATGACGTGTCGGGCGCTGTGGGTCGTGCCGGGCCGAGGGGTGCGGGGCCAGAGACTGTAGCACCGAGCGCTACAGAATTGTAACTCGCGTCATTCCGTTCGAGCCCTCGGGGAGTGAGGTTGTAAGCAGCTGGGCTGCCATGTAATGCACCGGGCGCTGCGGGGGCAGGGGGCGCAAGACCGGGCCCTACAGCGTAGTGGCGGCTAGCATCATTTCGCTTGTGGCCGTGGGAAGCGAGGTCCGATGTAGCTCCGCCGGCGTATGACGTGTCGAGGGCTGCGGGTTGTGCTGGGCCGGACATTTCCGGCTGCGGCCGCTGTGTTCCGCCATTTTGTAATGTGCGGAATGCTTCCACCATTAATGCAGCAATCTGGGAGAGCGGGTCCGCTCTGTTATTCGCCCAATATTGGGTTCGACGCGCCGAGTCATCCGTTGTAGTTTGACTCGGGAATGTCGCGTTGGCGTTTGTGGGCTGCGGTTGACAGGGCTGCAGAGGGGTCGTTTGGCCGTGCATCGCGGCGTGGGATGCTGGAAGCCGGTACTCTGCGCCTTGTGGGGCGCCTTGTGTGAAGCCTTGTGGGGCGCCTTGTGTGGTCGTACACTTCTGGGTAACGGCCGGTGACATCTTGTTAAATCACCTGGGTAGCGGCTGGGTACTAGATCCGTAGTCCGGGGATCACTATGTGACTTGATCCGTGCTCGAGAGGACCACTTGTAAGCGACCATTGTCGTTACAAGACTGTAAACATGTAGGTGCTGGTCAAGTCACTTTCTATGCTTCTGGGGGTACGGGGCCGACTATCCTTGAGGCAGGTTCAGGAATCCTTCAGGTGGGAGGCAGGAGAAGTGAAAGACTTTCTTGCAAGATGTGACTGGGTACGAGTCACGATTGCTCGTCCGAGTGTGACTGGTTTTATTTTCGGAAATTTTCGCTTTTATAGCATTACAAAGTGATACAAGTTTTCTACACTAGGGGCGCTGCTGAGGCAGACATGTAAATGAGGGGTCCGTGCACGGTACTGCGTTGCCACGGGGTTAGTTGCATTGTCAAAAACCCGCAACACGGTATCGTGCTGTCGCGGAGTCGGATGTGTTATCGAAGTGATAGGAAAGTCTGCCACACGGTACTGGGCTCCTGCGGAGTCAATCTATTATGGAAATTACCGTGTGCTCCAATCACGTCGATAACACTGCGAGACGAAACAAATGTTATAAATCTTACATAAGATACAATGCCAATAGTACAATACAAATCACGAAGTACATTGATAAACATAATGTTGCCAAATTGGAAAGAATCATGATTCTTACGAATAAACGATCACGTCGGTTACATCCTTTTCAATCGACATTTCAATTCTGATTGATTATATCTCTCCATGGCGATACTGATAGTAATTACGTCTGAAATCAGTATATCATAACGGGATTTCCACAAGAAATTAACTGTGCACAGACAGATTGGAGATGAATAAATTGAGCCGCATTAATATTTGGGATTTAGTGGATTTGACATCCATCCATCATGGAGCTGAGCTTCTGATAAGATTACTAAATGGTTCGAATTGATTTAATATCTAATGAAAATAAAACAATAACTTTGTTTATAACCACGAGAATTTTATTTAATTTTATTACGACCGACCGGTTTCGCTTAACATAAGCATCTTCAGGGTACAAAAATTAAACTGATCAAAAATACTGTGTAATACTGTGTAAATAATGTATTTTTGATCAGTTTAATTTTTGTACCCTGAAGATGCTTATGTTAATTAGAAACCGGTTTGTAAAATAAAATTAAATAAAATTTCGTGGTATAAACAAAGTTATTGTTTATTTTCATTAAATATGTCTAACCACAAAGTGACTTTTCTATCAAAAAAAAAATGATTTAATATCGTTTAAAATAAAATCTCGAACATTAGATGAATAGATGGGTATAGTCGACAGCTGCAAGTGAAGGTTGCAAGAGGTTAATTACATTGATTAACTTGACGGTCTCCGTAGTTGAGTGGTTACTATCCTTGGCTACAAATCCGGAGGTAGCGGTTTCAAATGCGGACGTACCTAAGCAAATTTTATTTGATTAAATTGTGTTATTTCACAATTTATTAATTTTAAGTAATATACACATAGATTATACTTGCGGTACGTTCCAGAATGGTAAATACTGTCAGTATCGCCCTGGTGAGAAACCCCCATTTAGAATTGAAACGTTGCTTGAAATGGTTTTAGCTGTGTTTAGTGACCAGATTTAAATAGCCAGGTCCTTTTCACCTTCTTATTCTGTCTTTAATACTTTCAGTCTTATAACATACCCCCATACTCTTACTCGCTACATTACATAGACGGTTGGGAGCAGTTGGGACTCTTGTGTGGTATCACATTAAAAAATTGAGTATTCAATTTTCATCGGCTTAGAAAAAAAATTATAGGAATGAATTTTTGTTAATTTTATATGATGAAATAAAAAACAAAATCTATTTTTTTAGCTGGCATCGCGTTTGGGTCTCACCCAGGCGTCGTGAGTTTAATTCATCGGCTGGCTGATACTGTGATGGTATTAGTACATTTTCAAATATTGTCAGGTTATTCGTAACCATGGAATATTTGTTTTTCTTTAAAAAAAATTATTGTATATACAGGTACCTTTAGAAAAAAAATCTCACCGGTTGGGTGTTTGAAATATACCATTTGACGTTTAAAAACTAAAACTGGAACGCCGACCGCTCGCCATCTAATATTTCCTTAGTGTGCCGACCGTAAATTTGCGCGTATCTAGCATGTTTGAACTTACTTGTTTTTTTGTAAAAATGTGTTTTTGAAAATTGTACCTTTTAAGCCGATAATGTTATTAGATATTTACTAAAAAAAATTATATCTATCAGTAGTTTCCCCAAGAAAAGCTACTATTTATATTTTTTGACATTGCCGATCGGATACGCCGGCGTTCAAAGGATACGTATTTTGGGTATCTTGTGGGTGATTACGGCGCACTAAAGTTAAGTTTGCGAAAGTTGTTAACTGATATATCATTACTAAACACACATTTTTTATTCTTTTTAGTAAATATTAAAAAAAAAACAATTTTTTCCGAATATGCGTTTACTTAAATCGGGGTAAGGAGTCTTAGCTTTTTACAGCAGACAAAGGAATTTAAACATGTCAACTACCGATCACCAGCAGTTCAGAAGAAATTTTTAGGAAAATCTGTGTTTTGGATTTTAGGCAACTTTACGCAAAAACATACTTACATATTTCTTTAGACACAGAACTATATTTGACAATGTCCAAACTGTTTCCGATACTAGATTTAAAGGGAATTATCTTTTACTTATCTCTTTCGCTGAAACAACATTTGGTCGTAGAAATTTTAGATACTTTTCAACAAAGCAATACTTCCACTGGCCATTAGACTGAACACATATTACGATAAATATACATTGAACACCGAGATTTGGATCACCAGTCAGGAGAGATTAATTTTTTTTTTAAAACATCCCTATAAGTATCATACAATGTTCAATTGATGCTTCAAACTTTTTACCATAACATTATACTGTAAATTGTAAACTGTGTTAACTTTGTAAACTTTGTAATCTTTGTAAACTTTGTAAGCTTTATAAACTTAGAAAACGTTGTAAACTTTGTAAACTCTGTAAACCTTGTAAACTTTGTAAACTTTGTAAACTTTGTAAACTTTGTAAACTTTGTAAACTTTGTAAACTTTGTAAACTTTGTAAACTTTGTAAACTTTGAAAACTTTGTAAACTTTGTTAACTTTGTAAACTTTGAAAACTTTGTAAACTTTGTAAGCTTTGTAAACTTTGTAAACTTTATATACTGTAAACTTTGCCCGCTCTCAACACAGGTTGATAGTGAGAAAAGCATACTCGTAGTACCATAACCCTTTTATTACTTAAGGATAGATTAAAAAAATAAAATAAACCTTGGCCCGTCATCTTGCGATCGGAAGGAAGTTTTCGAACTTATTTATTGGAAAGGTTAAGAACAAAGTTTGAGAGATTGCGCTGTTTCAGAAAAGAGATATGTCTGAGAGTATTTAAGATACGCAGAAGTTCAGTTGAAAATATAAGCGGTGAGGATACTAAATCATCTAAATTAGTACAATCAGAATCATTAATCCGTACGCGCCATCGAAATTTTGATGATAATGAAACTCGCGATTCCTAATGTCCCATTACAAGAGTAGGAAAACCTCTTAAACTTTATTGCGAACCAAATTTGTTTAAAAACAATTCCAAACTAAAGTCTCGATCACACAGGGCGATTTTTACGCTGCTATGTTGCTGCGGCAAGTGATCGCCACTTCTTTTAACCCCCAGTAGAGAGTCACACGGAATTATTGGAATGCCTCGAATAGGAAGTAGCAACTGAACTCTCGAAAAAAATGTCGTGCGAATCGTTTTCACTATTTTTGAAACGTTTGAATTATGCCGAGCTGAGAAAACAATCGTTAAGTGAAATAGAAACGCCTCGAAAAAAAGGTAATGCGATCTCGACAGGATTAGTCGAAGAGAAAAAAAAACACAAATAAAGAAAACACGCAGCATAAAAGCTCCTAAAGGGCAATTATAATATTATAATAAAATAAAATAAATATGTTCTAATCAAAGTACGGGAATTTTTAAATACTGCTATTTGCATTACGCGTGGCAAATACCTTGTCATACGAAACGATTTCGATGCTACTATTCAAATAGCAGCGTTGAAATCGCCCTGTGTGATCTAGGATTAAGGCTTTTATATAAAAAATGACAAACTAATTATAAAGTTTTATGAACTGAAGCTCCCCTGATTAATGGACTTGTTTAGTTCGCAATGATTTTAATTGACCACTAGCGGTTCTGACTGGAGTGAACGGTATTAAAAAGATTATCTCTTTAATGAAAAACTTTCAAAGTTTTATCAAATACGCACAGAAAGTTAGATAATATCGAAAAAACTGAACAAATTTATTTCGACTTCCGATTAGCGTTATTGATTTTACAAAAAAAATATTGCTTGGTTTAATATGTATATTAACTAAGCCATATTTATGCAGTTGATATAATCTGCAGAATAACACCTCGAAGTAAGCACCGTGGCAGGATGACTTGCAGGATTACGTGGCAGGAGAACTTTTGTTTTCGTGATAATCACTATTTCGAATAATCTTTCCTGATTTATATTTTGGAAACCAAAAATATGCTTTCGTTAAATTGAAGGTTATACTATAGTTTCGCTTGATTATAATTAAAATAAAATTGTTAATTACGTTGTAAGAAAATATGAACGAAAATTACAAAATGCCAATTTTTTTCAATGGAAAATTATGAACACACATAAGAAAAAAGTTTTAAAAATACTGCTTTGTAGCAAAAATTATTTGGGACCGTTTCCCTTATTTTACTTTTTTTTCTTTCTTACAAAATTATTCACAAAATAAATAAAAATAAACGCCTTTTATGCTCACGTCAGACATTTCTAGACTCCTCTTGCCAAGCGATTTTTATTCCTATTATCGTTATTCGTGTTAACTTAAGACACACAGCTTGCAGTAATATTTAAGGCTTGGAAACTATTGTAAAAAAAAAGTTTTCTTTGTTCTAAGTTACCAAAAGTCAGTTGTGCGTTGTTCGTATTAAATGATTCCTAGGTGGGTAACTCTTATGGACTAGAAAAAAAGCAGAAAATGATGTAACCGTAAATATTTCATAGGAGGATTTAAAAAAACGGTACGCTGTGACTTTTTTCCTCCAATTTTATGGCGTACTTCTCAAATATTTTTGTGCGTTGAAGAACGTTCGCATGCCCTGCAATTTTTTTACATTCATTTTAATAAAAAGTTATAGTAAACAACTTAAGATGTTCATATCCTTAAATTCAATATACATTGCCTATAAATAAGAGTATATCTATTTTTTTATTATTTTTTATGTGAGAGACCACACAAGAGTCCCAGCTGTTTCCAACCGTCTGGAGTCAGTGAGACTGGCATCCCCAATTGGGGAAAGTTGTGAGGCTAAAGGTATTGAATAGCGATAGGAAATGGGGAGAAGGAATATAGAAAAGTACCTGGTTCTTCGGATCAAGTCACCAAACACGGATAATGCCATTTCAAGATACGTTTCAATTCTGAATGATGGTCTTTCACCAGGGCGATACTAACAGTATCTACTACTCTGGAACGCGCCGCAAATATACTACATATTAATTTTTATGAATAAATTGCGAAATAATTGTTTAATCAAATAAAATTTACTTGCGCACGCCGAGATTGTAACTACTCAACCAAAGAGAACGTCAAATAGCATCTCAATAACATGCAATGCGCGGTGTTTATAATATTATATTACATAAATATATATAGTCAGTAGTTTCAATTTTATAAAAAGGATCAATATTTTAAATTGTGCTCCTTAGAAACTTTAGAAACTAACAAAAAAATTTAATCTAGAATTAATTTAGTAAACAATATAATAGCTCCATGTAAATCACCTTTGCTAACCATGTTTCCTATTAACTTTGACTCCTCCCACCGCCCACCCCCCTCCAAATCACCACTCCCTCTACCCTAATACCCTAATGGTGACTAATTTTGTTTCTGTACTTGTTTAATTTAAGTTAGTTTTAAGAACGCTAATCAATGGCACGGTTGTGTCGAAACCGGTAGCGAATTTAATAAATCAAAAATAGTAAAAGTATATAGTAAATAAAACTTCCAAACAAAAGGTTATAAAAAGGGGTCTATATGAATTCATTTAACTGGAATTCGTGTCTAGTGGGGGTAGTACGTAGAATATTAGCACTGTTTTTATGTGAATACTGCACAAAAGTCCCATTTGCCCGGAGCAGACGGGTCTATGGCATCATTAATTGGGGTACGCTGTGAGGTTGAACGAGTCCCGAGGGGAAGAGATTGTATAATGGATTGTTAGGAGTACCAGGATATTCAGATTTGGTCACTAAATAAAGCTAATGTTATTTCAAGTAAAGTTTCAATACGGAATGGTGCTCTCGCACCAGGGTGATGCAGAGAGAATTTACCACTCTGGTAGAATTTTCATTTTTTTTTTAATTTTAAACTTAAAACATATTATATAATTGAAAATACACTTTGTATATACCACTTTACTTAAAATATATAAATATTTCTACATGTTTCGATAGCAATGCTATCATCTTCAGGAATAAATGAATACAAAGTGTATTTTCAATTACATAATTAATAATGATGCCACAAAGTTATCAATCATTTGAAGAAATTTTAAAACATATTAGTTATAACCAAAGTTAGTAGGAAGATGTTTCATTGACCTCCTTCAGCCAGACTTTTATTCTTGACTTGTAATCAGTAAATTTTTCTATTTGTTTTATATCTGAGGAAAAGTTGTTGTTGAGTTTTGTCACAAAATACGTTTAGTTTCTTTGTCCGAAAGTGGTTTTATTACAAAGAGTGTTTTTTATGTCATTTAGGTTACATCTAGTGTTATAAATACTTGGTTTAGTAGGGGATCCATCTTTCTGAAAAATTTTAGCAGTACATTTTTGGCGTATATTTGTAGTACATTTGGTAGGTCAAAACTTTCAAGATTTCTGTCTAAGGTGTTCTTATGGGTACTTTAAGTGCGGTTTTTATTATACCCTTTTGAATTGTATCTCGATTATGTACGTACTTTGATATCGTAGGTCCCCATCCTATAATCCCATATTTAATTATGTTAAAATTTTAGTTTTTTTTTTTCATAAAATTATGATCATTTGAGAAAAATAAGTAGTAAATATCAGTGTCAGAAAATGTTATTTTGTTTGTATATTCAATAACTATTATATCATATTAATATTTTCCATTAATATGATTTAAATCATGAACTCCATCAAAACTAACTCTGACTTAATATTATTTTCCTGATATATATGTTTGTCCTATTTGTCATTTCTATTCATGTGTGTGTACCTACTATCTTGTCTGCATGTTTTCTATTTTTCTTATTAAGTGTTATGTAATGTAACTAACTAACTAACTAACCATCACGCCGTTTCCCCGCAGGGGTAGACAGAGAGGACAGACCGCCAAACAACTCGATCTTGGAATACACTTCTTGCTTCATTCACATTCATACAACGCCTCATATATTCTCTTCTGTTATTCCGACTTCTGACATGGCCCGACTCGAGTATTTTATTCGCTTGATCGTGCCATGTCTTCCTCGTGCGTCCCTGGCTTCTTCGTCCATTAACATTCGCGTCATATATTCTCTTTACACTCCTTTCTTCGTTCATTCATGTAATGTAACAGTCCATAAAAAAAAAATACAAATGCATGTACTCGTACATATATAGTTTGGTGGTTGGTTCGATCGAGTTTTCAATAATATTCTTTAGAATAGAAACATTGCGATCTGAATCGGCGTTCCCTCATTCTTTTCTGTCATTTCCAGTTAGCATCCGTCTGGAATGGATTAAATCCGGAGTGTGCATGTGAAAGCTTTCAAAATCTGTTTGATTGAATTAAATAGGTGCGCTGAGAAGCTAGAGGCTTTATCTAGGCAGCTTTATATAGTTTCATTCTATATATAACTACAGTGTGCGGAAAATTCACATGGAAATTACCGAGGAACTGGCATTTGTTACGCAACAAGGACGTAATATATGAGACATATTCAGGCAAAACAAGTTTTATGAACATTGTATCATTTCTTAACGATCACCGATATAGAAAAAAAAACTTTTTCTAGTAACCACTTCTGGCCAGAGACAAACACACATAAAGCTTACGACCTACTAGCTCCCCTAGCGCCACTAGCGGAAACCGCTGAGACGCGAGTATCAAAAGCAATAATTGCATTAACGACACTAGGCTTAGAAGGGCTGCACTTATTCATATTGTTTGCTTACTGGTGTATCGTTTATGCAATGTAAAAATAAAAAATTCTAATCTTAATTGTAAAATCTAATATCTGTGGCGTTTTAGAATGAGTCAGTAAAATGCGATATAAAGATAAGTATACCAAACGAATCCTATTTTCTTTCTACGTGGATAAGTGAGACGAGTCAGCTAGAGGTGTCAATTGGAGGTGTGGCTGTTCCTAAATCCCACTATTTCTACGCCCCGGTATCATTTACCAGCGCGTACGCATACCCCCTCCCCGCTTTCAGACACGGCTACATTAAATTCTCTTCTCGCCGTTCGCTCCGTTCAACGCATCCATTCAGTACGTGTTGAACGCCCTTATTATATTTTATATTTAAGATAGAAAAGTGCATTATGTTTAATATATCGACTTTAGTATTTTAAGTCACCTGTAATACTTTCCTTCACCAGGTAATACAGTCAGCTACATATATACCCTCCACATCAGTGACCTCGACGTGATACTACTGATTAATTTCAAGTTCTTTCTATTGAATTCAAGTTATCTCTGCTTACTAACATATTTATTTTAATATATTGAAAAGGAAAATATAGACGATTTCAATAATCCCTGTATTTTGTGGGTCGAGAAACACAACGCGAAAGTGCTTAAAATAATATTTATTAATCATCGAAGATAATATTAAAAACTCCCAAATCGAAACATGACATTAAGACGCAGAAAAGAAAAAGATCGGATTGGATTGAAAAATTAACAATAAGTGATGAAAGCAGATTAGAAAAAAATTAAATCTTAAAAACATTTGAAGAAATAAATTATTAATAAAAATAAAATGTGAATTAAATAAAAGAATTTTTTTATATGTTTGTAATTCGTATATTCATACATTATTATTTGTCTTTATTTATTATTTGTCCATAATTCTTGTTATTATTTTGTAGTATACTGTATATCCTGATGAGAGAAGCTTCGCATTCGAAACATGTTAATATATATACATATTAACACCACTGTTTAATATATTTTAATGAATATTAAACAGTGGTATAAACAAAGTGTTTCATATTAATTTTAAATGTATTACAATACCTAAACCTTAGCCATTGAACTTAAACTAAGGTTTAAAAAAAACTGATGTTCCAAATACTTAAATTCCAAAAAAATGTTAAATATTATGCTGGCTGTTTCAGAAACATTTCCATTACAATATCTTCTATATATATAAAAATTATTATAAGTTTGTTTGTTTTTGATGTTCTCAAAAATCAAGGAACCGGTTTGGCTGAAAATAGCACAGTTTGTTTTTATTAGTGCCGGGAAGGTTTAGGAAGTGGTTCGAATGAAATCCAATATGTAAAACTGTTGCTATAACGTTTTAAAATTAGTATGAAAAACATTGAACCTGCTATATTTTATTGAGGTTAGCCCACAGATATAACATTCCGGTTAGCCACAGATTGCATATTCAAAAGAAGAAGGTATTTTTGGGTAGAATATTTATACAAAATCGGAAACACGAGTAGGTACCTACTTAAGAACTTTATGATTTAGATATATTTAAAAAAATAAACGTTTGGAATTAAATAAAATATTCAAATAGATGTTTCTTTATTTGGAGATAGTTACTTTCACTGTCAAATCAATTATTGTACCCGAACATGGCCGGGTACGCATCAGCTAGTGTTTAAATAAAACCCATATAAATTACTGATTTTCTTAGCGTTAAGCTACATTGCTTTCGCTTTTCGGGCTAATATTTGAATTGATATATCATTTATTTTAATCGTTTAAAATAGATGTGATAAATCGATTCAGAGATTTTACGACTTTAAATTATACTCATTATCAAATTTATGGCTCTCCCAAGACCCGTAAGGCGGCGGCTATAAATATTACATTTAAATCCACCCCATGCCACGGTTCCCCGTAAAAACATGGATTATAGATTTATTCCCGTTAAAGGAAATCTTGGAAGTATTTTTTTGGGAGGCTTAGAGATTTAAATTCGGTTTGCGAAATGTGTATCAGTTAAAATATTCACCTTCATGTAATCGTCTAATTTACGAGTCATTAAATTCATGCGAAATTTAATTTTGTCAATTAGGTCTAGTAATAATTTCAATTTGTGAGTTGTGAAATTTAAAATATAATCGAGAATATAGACATTTAAAAATGTTATCAAAAATCATTAGCTTGTCTTTTAGTGGCGTCCTCCAAGGGTCGCATATGGGACCATTCTTTTTTTATTATTGCAAATTATATTTTGCACAATGTTTTCGATATCTTCCTAGCTCTAATGTTTTACGGATGATACGATATTGTTCAAAGCAATGAAAATTTCTGATTGCTCTCCGATATTTTTATAATCTTAGTTTGTTTAATACATACCAATTAAAGTTTTTTACATCCAATTATCGCGATTACTTGTATTGAGGGTTACAAAATTATGAGCGTTGGCACTGATAATGAAAATTTGGCAACGGGAATATTTAAATATATTCATTAAAATGCAAATCTACTGTGTTCAGTAACTCTGTAACTGATAACCAAGGCTATTGGCAAAATCCAGAAGTCTTTTCAGTTTTATATGTTGTTTTATTTGTACATAACAAATAAAAATAAAAATTGATCACAAAAAAGCTTCGCGTAAGTGTAAAAAATAACAATCCGTTTTCTTGGTAGTAAATAATTTGCAGTCATTAAAAAAAGTTTAAGAATTTCGAGACGAATTATTGAGACAATTTTTTTGTGAGGAATAACAAAAATGCTTGAAAGTTTTTTCACTTTTGTTTCAAAAGTTACTTTTCAAATAAATACTGTTCGTCGTTGTATTTCGATATCCCCAGTTTTGTGGGACACCAGCATTTCTACTTCCAACTGTCGGCATTTTCATCTCCTTCCCTTCCATATATATTTCAGCCTCACAAATCTTCTCAAATTGGAAAGGTCGTATTCACACTGTCTCTAAAAGGTGAAAAATAATGTTGATCTAAAATGAAACATAAAACAGAAAAGATATAGAAAATAAAAAGGCATCAGTCTCATCTGGGAGAGTTTTTCTGTTTCATATTCATTCGTCAAAAACAATATGTGATTTATTTGAGGAACGTTCCAGAACTAGATACTTTCAGTATCGTTAAAGAAAGGGCACCCTTTAAAATTCAATGCTTGAAATAACTTACATTTTTTGGAACAACAACTTTCAAATTCAAAAGTCAATTTAAAATTTTTTTTTTTTTAATTATTAAATAATTGAAATTATGTTTTCATTTATTTTACTTTCTATTAAAATCAATACTGCTGCTTCCTAAGAACCTACTCCAAAAACTCACTTGACTTGTGAAAATAATATAGATATAAATGTATGTACGAGATTAGTATAAACTGTGCTAAATGGTGTTCAAATAGACAAACTATGCGTCACAGAAAACATCAGTCTAAGGCAGTCAACTCTTAGATCATCATCATCGGTTATCGAGAGGCTAATAAAACCTAAACGCAAGCCGAATTCTAAGTTTGGAGATCGCGCTTTCGGAGTATCGGGACCTAAGGCTTGGAATAAACTCCCCGGGAAGATGGCAAGTCTGACTTTCGGTCCAAATTAAAAACTTACCTTTTCAGGTTTTCATATCCTTAAATTCAATATATCTGCAAGTACCACTCTTGTAATGCTTATATATCCTAATTACAAGCATCTTATTTTATTAACAGTATTCGAAGCCTCATTATCCAATCCACCTCTTATCGGGGGACGAATCACATTTAAGACGATAAATTCTAATCAAATCCCTGTACTGGGCCAACAATCTTAAAATACGTCTTTCCTCTCTAGAATCTAGCAAAAACATAAATAATTTACAAAATATTTAAATAATAATTTACAAACCAGGGGCGCTGTTTTTCCTTAGGGTTAAAGACTTTTTGATTAACTGCGGAATTCCGGTGAGAACTAGTAAAAAGTTCCTAAATAGATTGTCAAGAGATTATTTTATTTGAAAACACAAATTGATGAAATATTTTCGAGTGACAAGATTTTGAAATAAAACTTTTAAAAATAATTACGTTATATTATAATTAATTTTAATACCCTTTTATTTTATTTTTAAATGTCATAAACAGGCATTTTAACGATGAATCACGTTTTATAAAAAGGTACCTACCTCATTAGATAGTAATGACCTTTTTTTATCTCTAGTTCTAAAAGTGTAATTTGAATTTGTGCCGACGCTCTTCAATGCCGCTTGACGTGAATTGTCAAAAATGTCAACATCTATATAACATTTAATAATGTTTACTATCTAATCATGTTTAAAGTAAATAATAACGTAATCGGTAACGTACTTAATATTGAGTTTTTCTCTTGTTAAAATATCTCAAATATTGAGATTTTCTCTTGTTAAAACATCGCAAATATTAACATTTTTGATGAATGTCGTTCGCTGAATTCAGCTCACAGCTGTCATCCGATAGAACCGGAACCGCAGTTAAGTAAGAAGGCTTTAACTCTAAGGAAAAAGTTAAGGAATCTTCCTTAAAAATAACGGGAATAGCGCCCCAGGATCAAATAATATCTCCAATAACATGTGTTCTCCAATATAATATCCTCTGCGTGGAGAACTGTATAAAAATTTCGCTAATAAATAATGTTAATCTCAAGTGCCAGGTAAGTATGATCCTGTATAATATTATCTGCCTGTACATAAAATTAATAATCTGTATATTTTTACATGGGATCGTGCTCATGGAATGTATTGTACATTTTGGTATTACAGATCGATGAACCGGTGAGAGCAATTTGTTAGCTATAAGTAGTAATAATAAATTGTCTATAGTTAGTGATGGGATAAAGCCTGGAAAAAAAACATTTGTACAGGACCCTTGAAGTGATTTTTCATAAAAATTGTGCTATATGAATCAACCAAAAATAATAATTATTAAATATGCATATACAAATACTTTTAAAAAAATACCATAAAAACTTAATTTTTTACTGCTACTATTACCAATTAAACCCACGTACTGGCCATGCTTATGTGGGCTTATATGCTTTTTTGTTATATACTCGTAGATACATTTATGTTTATTTAAAAAAAAAACTTTTTTGTTGAACATTGAATTAGTTAATTATTTTCTTTCTCTAAAATACATCTTTTTTTCACAACTTATTATTACGAAAAACTTGTTTTTAAGGCATCTGTGTGTTTAAATAATAAATGTTGGTAGAAAAAGTTGTTGTTATAATTTTACGGTTTTAACCATGATTGGTGACCACATATGAATAGATAAGTACTCTCTCACCTTTCTCATACTTCTCCTCTCCCTACAACACTTATTTTGAGGATATCATGGTCCCACTGGCTCTAGGTAGACCTTAACTAGCGATTCCTGAGCATATTTGGAATAAAAACTGTAGGTATAATTTTAGTGCTGATATACCTAGTGTAAACGGTGTCTAGAAACTAGTGGTTTATAAGCGGTTTATAAACCGGTGAATTTCCATCAAATAAAGAAGGAGAAAAAATCTGAGAATCTCAACAACTCTCAAATGAAACATCAAACTGAAAAGACACAGAACAGAAAAAAAGATACCGATAGCAACTGGGACTCGAACCCAGAACCTCATTTTTTATCCAGGACCTGTTTTACGTGTTGTTTTGAGAGTCGTTAATATTCAATGATTAAAAAATACACTAAAATGAAGGTTATACGTTGCAAAAAGTTTTTTTTAAATATAAATATTTTCGGTATCATGTATAAATTAAACACCTTTTTTATTTTATACTCGTATTTATAATTATGGCATTTAATATTGACAACTCTCAAAATTAAAACACGAAACCGAAATATTTTAGTTGCTTTTATAAAATATGTTAGAATGAGGTTTAAAAGCTAAAATAAGTATTTAAAAAAATTAATTTGTTTTATTTTTTTTTGTTTTTAATCATTGAAGATAATATTAACGACTCTCAAAATAAAACATGAAACCGAAATTTTTTTTTTGATTCAGACATTGAAAATATATATTACGATAAGTTTTATAGCTTCTATAAGTTAATCCAAAATTAAATATAATTTTGTTCCATTTCAACGAAAATAATTGACTATTAAAAATTTCTTACCTTAGCAGTGAAAGGGGTAGGTAAAATTCTTTTAAAACGAAATTTAGTAACAATGTTTTAACGCGGTTGTTCACCCATTAGAACGAAATGGTGATAAATTAGACAGAATTCTCGGAGAAATCCAGAAATTCCACCAAACTTACGTCGCCTTGTTAGGATGCCTAGAGTACAGAGTTCCTGGAAAGGCATCCAATTTGCGTGGATTTTGCGTTCATCCTTTGGTTGCGAACTTAGATTGGAAAAATCTTCAAAACTACGTTACCTTTAAAGTGAAGAATTTAGGAAGAAACTTTTTGGTTTGAGCTTGATCCTGGAGTGAGTTGTAGCGAATGGTTCTGCCAACGATTGATCTGGTATGATGGCACTTAAATTTATTTGCAGTTATGTGCGACCATTAATTACAACGAAAAACATTCATTTAAGTCTGCTGTTATAAAATAAGAATTGAAGTTTCTGTCTGAAGATTCTAGGTGAACGCAACTACTTTCAATATCGTTTCCATTATGAGTTAGGGAATTAGGAAAACTTATTTGTTACGACAAGACACAGAATTGTTGGTACTTCCATCTGGTTGATCGCCTTAGGTGTCCTGTACGCATCAAATAATGGGATGCTGACATACCTTTAAGTACCAAAACATTTTACCATCAGCACAGGTGACATAAGGAGTAGTTTATATACCTACTTATAATACGTTTTCGATCTTTCACTTGTTTGTCATTTGCTTTAGTGTCATTTTCGTTAGATAATAATCGTTGCTTATTGCACTTATTAATTGTCATTGCTTTTTAAACATTCATGTATGTAAGTTTTGGGCATATTGCCTACTTTATGTACTAATATAAATAAAAAAATAACTGAATAGATGACATATTACATGATAACTCAATGTACGTTGTCCAACTATATGATTCAATCAGTTCTACGGTTGGGTATTTCTACAGTTAGTTATTTTATACGATTAATTAGTTCTACGGTAGGTTTTTGGATTAGTATCGAGATAACGCATGTCTTTTTGCTTGAGATTATTGAACTCTTGTCCATTTCCCAACTTTATTTAGATAGTAGAATTTAATTCCGTCTAATAAAGTCTGAGTGATGATTGCCATATTTTACTTCTTGGCAGAGTGTGATTGGGTTCCGGAACTAATGAAGTTTTTCTATCCATTAATATGCGCTGGAAGGTATCTCAACCAGATTAAAGCACAGAGGATCAGATTTGAATGATTTTGTATCCATCAATAGCACTGGAAGGTGGCTCTACTAGTTGATCGCAGAGATAATCAGGTTCTGGTGATACATGGTTCTGAGGCTAAGCAACGCGCTTGGGAAGAGAATTATTATGATAATTTCGTTTGTCAGCCATCACAATTTCCATCCAAACATAGATGCACTTATCAATAATATATGTAAACTACAGTTTTATAATCCACAATATGCTGTTGTGAGCAGCACCTTCGAGACTGAAGATACTTCACCTACGACGTTTGTGCCCATCGTAGCAAGATTCCACAACATGTACATTTGAATATAAATGCTAAAAATTTCAAATACACTTAATGTACGGTTTACGTATTTTACCTCTTGCCAGAGTGCGATTGAGTTCCAGAACTAATGTAGATTTTCTATACTGCCCAACTGAAATATAATGCCCACTGGAAGGTATTCAGACCATTTTAAAGCTTATAATAAGGTTCTGGAGGTATTATGACCCGACAGACAACTCATATGGTTAAATTCGAGGTAACTGTTCTTTGGGTAGATTGACTTGTGTCGGAGGTATATATATTGTGACACGTGTGTCGTTAGGCCACGCACTACTCTTGTGAAGAGATTACTATGACTCGTCGCTATTTCTATCCAAACATAGGCGTACTTCTCAATAACATATGTAAACTAGAATTTTACTATCCGCAATATCATATTGTGAACAGTACATTCGATACTACAAGATCACTTGACTACAACGTTTGTGTTTATCCTAGATAAATACCTCCAGATGTGAATTCGAATATAAATACCAATACAAATACACATAATAGGTGCAAGGTTTATATGTTTTACCTCTTGCCAGAGCGTGATTATTTGCGATGCACAAGTCCCTATTCATTATGCTTCAGTTACAACGAGATCACTGATGAATCTGCGGTCGCGGAAAGAGTGTTGGCGTTAAGGTTACTTCATTATACTGCTAGAAGAATTCCAGACGTACATCAGAAAAGGGTAGCAAAGCTTTTGTTAACTTCATTAATTCACCTCTTCTGCCAAAACGAGTAGAAAAGCCCTCAACCATTTGTTTCCTTCGACTAGCTTTCCGTGAAAACGCCCCTTCTCTGTTGAATATCGTCGAGAGTAGGCAATGATTCATGATACCTTGGAATGGGAGTTCGCTCAAAATAACCCCAAAATGTCGACGCTTTCTCGGAGATGCTAACCACGGCCAGGACGAAGTAACCCATGCCTACCTTCTGAAACAATAGGTACTCTTAACATTCAAAGACCGGCTCTGTTGTCTATGAAGGAAAATTAGGAAAGCCAGATAAGGTCATTTTGTTCTTGTCTCCCGTTCATACTAGGGAGGTGGGAAACCGAGAGGCATATCATTCACTTAGCCCAAAACATGCGGTATACCAAAAGGTCATACGACAAGGTATATCATGATTGATACTGGAAATTAATTATATCGTCTATCGATACTCATATTAGAAACGACAACCAACCTCAATTTGTTTTATTTGAATTATGTTTAGATGATTTTAAGTATTTTTCTATCTATATGTCTACAGATATAGTATTAAGTTACATGTTTAAGTATTCAAACAATAGTGAATTCATAAATTATAGTGGATCTGTTTATTTTACCTTTTAATTGAAAGAAAATCATTATAAATCATCTTTAAATTTACTTGCGTGAGCAAAACCGATTTGCTTATTTGAATTTTCTGACATTAGTTATTTCAGCGAATAAAATTCTTCATTCTTAGTCCATATCTACTTTATATATTTTCTTGAATACAATTGAATTAAATAAATTATTCAGAAATCTTTAGGTGCAATATTCCGAGTGTTATATTCCGCTTGATTTTTAATATTAAAAACATTACCGATCCCACCGCATCTTGTTGTAATCCGAAATTAATATGTTAAATTACAGAAACAAATCACAGATTCTATGATACTACATGCGTGGTTTTAAGAGGAACGGCTGCGGTGCCTGTTTCATACAAAACTTAATTTTGGTTTTGAGGCCAAAATACCCATCCAAACTAAATGACATATTATTTTAATTAAAGGTTCAGTAAATATCCAGTACGATTGAGAAGTACTTTATTTATTTTTGTTTTAAATTATGAAGTACATGCTATGAAAAAAAAACCATTTTTAATAATTTTAGAGGCAACTTAGGAAATTATATGCGGGTTTAATGTTTTAAAAAAAAATTATATTTGCTACGTAAATATCATTATGTATATAAAAATATAAAAAAACAAAACATTTAAAAAAAATGTTTTTTCTGGTCGATATTTTAAATTATCTACGGCAAATTTGTGTTCCAACGTAAATTGATCGTTTTTAATTTAATTTTAAGTCCACCATAGTACTTATTTAAATATTTTTACAGTTCATCATATTTTCAAAGTAAATGGGGTAAAACTTTTTTAAATCACCGTTAGCCCCTAAATAATTGTTAAAGCTGCCTCCATAATCGCCAAAAATCAAATCCTTTAATGGCCTATATTTCATAATGTAAAACAAAAAAATAAAGTTCTTCTAATCCGTAGATATTTACTATTTTTTTGTTGAAAAAAGATCATTAGGTTTAGGTGAGTATTTTGGCCTCAAATTCAAAATTAAGTTTTGCATGAAACAGGCCGCGCAGCCGTTCCTCTTAATGTGCTATCTTCTGTTTCATCGAAATCTAATTTCTATAATTTCTTCAGTCGATTATTATTCACTTTTTGGCGTCATTATTAATAATATATTTAAAAAAAATTCTATTCACTTAATAATTTGGTAATTAAAAGCGTATTTTTTAATTAATTTATTTTTCTAATTTCTACCTTCATCAAAGTTACGCGTTCTATCCGACCAATTTGTATCTTCTTGTCCTCCGATCTTTGAACCAACTGTTCTTTCTTTTGCTGTATTTCTCAAGCGAACCCGAACAGATCCGTATAAGGCATTTTTCACACGCTAAACCAGATTTCTAAAGCGCTAAATTAAATTTTTCCCACTACCCATAGCGAGTATGATATTTACTAATTATTTATTCGAATTATCGAAATAAAGTGGACACTACTTCTGTCAGTTGTGTGAACGCCAAATGTACTCATTGTTTGATTTATAGATCCATTTAAATAAGTACAATTTTACATTTGAGGCTTCATCAAGACCAAACCTAGTGTCCTCCTTCCTTCCTCACTAAAAAACACACCCGACGACTGAATAAAAGACTTTTTCTCAGTGATACTTGAAACTGAATCACATTCGAGATCAAACCCCTTACGAACACAAGCCCATTGGTACCTCATTGACTGAACATACTTACAATTATGTCTTCTACTACATTTTTATTCAAACACCGTACTTCGATGTATCACAAAATCATCCATTTAGGTACAGCTGATTTCCTAATCATAATCTGGAAAACCTGTCAATCTTTACGTTCATTTTGGACCGCCCTAACTTGCATCTCAGGTTGTGATTGTTTTACCTCATTAAACGGCTAACTAATGGTTCTTGTTTCTGAGAATCCAAAAGCAATATTATCAAATCGCACTTTTGTGAGTCATAAAATATATTCGAACTCAGAACCGTCACGTCATTTCCTACTTCCCTGGTCTACAAATCGAGTTCATTTTCTAATCTGTCCCAGAGTCTGTCAGAATATCAGACGTATCACTCTCTCACTACGAAATTGAGGCGTCGCTAAGAGCTATACACGCGTTGTTCAAAATAATTATTTGTTATCCTTGTTTTAATATTTTCAGATATTATATTTTCACTGTTCAGTATGTGATTTTGACCTATTACAACTAAACGATCTTAATATTGGATGCACTGCCCAAATCAATTAAATATTTTATTTGACATCCGTGTAGTTCACCGTATCTGTCGTGGATGATCCAGGCTAGTTTTCTATATCCCCCCCTTCTCCCAAACACGCATGTTATCCGGAAATTGCGCGATCTTCCATCTCCGGTAGCACTTATTTCTGGGGAACTTACGTTTTTGTATTGCCAACTCTCTCCACCCCCCGTCACTGGAATACCCACAGGGTTTTTATGGCCTTGTACCCATGTTCGTAGTTTTTTTCCGTGATCCCACCTTTACCTGCATATGTCTTTGGAATAGTCCAGTTTGTGTGGACTTTGACTGTCAATACTCTTAATTGCTTCCAAAGATCGGTGGGAAGGCACGAGTCTAAAATATCAGGTAATAATTCATTAGCATGGGATGTGTTTACAATAAATCCTCGTTTTATGGTCCCTTGATTCGCCGCCTTTCACATTACCCACACCTCCATATAAAAAATGATCTCACCTTTAAAAATTTGTTTTAAACTTCACCGTTAGGTGGTAGTACTATTCACGTAAAACGTTAAACGTTCAATATTAAAAGTTTGTCGAGACTTTTCCAAAATGTAATATTAAAGAAAAATCCTATTACAGCTCGAATCCATTACAATATACACAAATAATATATTAAAGAATCCATAATCCCAGTAAAACACCGTGTAGGAAGTAATCACATTTTTTCCGGTATAAAATAAAATGATCTAAAAAATTGCTGAAAATCGGTAACGAGGCACACTCCTCTACTGGTTGGGAAGACTGTAATATCAAACTGGATTAAGGTTCAAGTTCATAATATGTGCTTCAATGTTTTGAATTTCACCTGGAAGCATAGTACCAGGACGTAAATTGAAATTCTTATCGTGTTTGGAAAGTATTCCATTAATTTTTGTTAAAAAATAAATCAAGTAAGTTTTTCCACCATTAGATTATAATATGCTCGTAAACCATTTTACTCCGTATTAAAAAAATCACATATTTGGTATGATGGTTAGACATAGAATATAGAATACACTCAAGATATGCCTTCCACGTAGATTTAAACGGAAGCCTGTGTGCCTTTGACTGAGTGACTTGTTAAATCAACACACTTATAAATCGCCACACTTTTAAAAAGTGATAGGTATAAAGTCATCAAAAGTATCAAAAAATGGTCCGAAAATCTAACCTAACTGAATCAATTTTTTTTTAAATTTTATTAATTCCTACATACCTATAATATATATATCCATATTTATATACAAATAAAATTCATCAGGTTGCCTTAGATTATGTTGTCGGTCTAGTTGTTTTTTTTCCAAACTCATAATTACTTTTCATCACTTTTAAAAAGTGTGCCGATTCATACGTTTGTTGAATTATCATGGGATCCTTTAACTTTGTGCTTTTTGGTTTTAAACCCCATTGAAAATACAGTAAATACAGCGCTTTGTTTCTTTTACACTGCCTGCATTGTATATTGCCATTCCATTTGATTTAAATTAAATGATAGTGAAATAATTTATTGTATAGAAAATTATGACCCGAATAGACAGACTCTCGGATCAAGAAACAAGCCCACATCGCATTTCTTGTATTCTTCTTTATTCCATGTAGTTAGGGTTCTTACTACCGCTAGTAAAATGTGATTTTATTTGATTGTTGTTCACACAAACTTTGTGGGTTACGCCACTTGTGCATTGATCGCTTCAATATGAGATATTTAAGATTTGAAATAAGTTTTTATAAATCGAATCAATATTAATTTTCGTTTGGTTTTTCAATGAAAATATCGCCTGTTGACTTCAGAGAGCTTTTTAATATCTCTATTCTGTTGACTGACCGATAAAGGAAGAATAACAATCAATTTGTTTCAGAGTATGTCAATATTCGAAAGAACCACGCTTTTGTTGATTTTGATCAGTACAAATAAAATTTTATTTTCAATTTCGGCAATGTACCAAATGAATTGTGTGGTGCTTCTTTTCAGAGCACTCTACTTGGAATCTAATTCTGTATTGAATAAAGGGAAAGTAAGTTTTCATTTGAAAGAAGATAATATATATTGTTTTATACAGGTTATGTGAGACGAAGAACTTCAACTTCGCTCAAGCATAGTGGGATTGTCAGAAAGGTGCTTTCAACCAATTTAATATATTTCGCTTAAACCAGAGAGACTTTCTTTCATTAGCTACAAAGAAAACTCTTTTTAGGAGGAAGGCTTTAATAGTAGATATGTAATGTTTTTTATTTATTTATTTAATATAATACATATAAATCATTTAATAGTACAGATATATCTTAATAGCTAAATACAAATAATATTAATATATTTAACAACAAACTCAATGGAGAAAGATTTCTCGTGTTTGAGTTAGGGAGCACCGCCATCTAGCGTAGTGAAAAAATAAATTAATAGAAATAAAAGTATATCAAGAACGTAATATACATAATGTTTGTGTTGTTGTACACGATAGTTACTACAAAATAGAAGGCTAAAATTACCTGATACTATAAATGCAACAATAAGGCGCATATATATAATGACATTTTATGAATTTAATTTTACTATTTATCTACAACATTGCCTTTATCGGACAACATCCCTTAATAGTTGGGTCACCAGAGGATATGTCTATTGACCCACTTTGAATATCCATGTGAAAATAATTGTCTATTTTTTTAAGGATTCCTTTGCTTAACTTTATTTATTATTTCAGTATTAAAAAAAAAATTAAATTATTATAATATATATATTTTATTATTTTAAGTTTTCCTGTATAGTAATCCCATGAGTTAAAAAACTCGTTTCGGAACCAGAGAAAATTATAAAAGTGATACAAAAAAGATATAAAACTGATGTAGACATAAATACAAAACAGCAGACATAGATGTACAGTAATAATATATATATATATACAATTTTCTAGGAAAGTATAAAAATTCAACATAAAAGTACAACAAAACCAAAGTGGGTATTTACAAAAAAAAAAGCTAAAGTTTTGTAGAAAAGTATACATAGATGTAAACAATAAAGAGCGATACTGGTAGAAGAAAAATTTATGGTTATCATATAAAAGAAACCCAAAACAAAAATAGGTCTAGCAGGAAAGTTAAAGATAAATTGGAGTTACAGGTATCCCAGTCCGTGCTGTCATTTTCATCTAGAAAAAGTCAAAAGGTCTCCATTATAAAAATCGGAGAGGTATATCCGAGAAACTATCTAAAGATTACAATTAAAATTCGGGTACAATCTTGTAGTCATGATATTAAGAAAGCAGCCGAAAAAATATATGGGAATTAATTGAAGACGATATTGACAATCCTTAGAAATCGATGTGAGATACCGATGAAAATGAAGGGACGGATTAGGGTAGTTTAAGCTCAGTGGATTAGAGCGCAAGGTCCCGGATAGACCACGAGGTTCTGGGTTCGAGTCCCAGCTTCTACCGTTATCCTTTTTTCTTCGTCTTTTCTGTTACTTGTTTCATTTTTAGAATTTCCCTAAAGCCACCATAGCATAAGCGCTAAATATGTTCACTTTGTTTATTGTTTATTTTATTTAAAAAAAATAATATTCTATTTCCACATCATGTAATTTACTTCGATGTATTCTTTAATATGGCAGACAGAGTATTGCACTCACCGATTTGTTCATCTGAAATAAAGTTATTATTATTGTCCTATATCAAAGTAATTGATCACCCTAGCTGTCTTTAAGATATGCTATCCTAGAGTCCTTTCCTCAGAAATCCGTTTGTCTTCATAGGGAAGTAGCAGGTTACGCCCTTTTTTCGTAGATAAGTTTAATATTGTTTTCAGAGGAAATTTTATGTCTCCTTCTACGGGGGAAACTATTGAGAGAAATTTACTGATCGCTTCTAAGACACGAGATAAACGAGTGAATTGAGCATATTTTTTATCAATTTAATCAGTAAATCTGTTTATTTTGAATAATCGTAATATTTATTACCCTAAACGATAAATATTAATCAAAAACAGGAGAAAAACGCCTAATTTAAAATGGGAGTAAAATATTCTTCTCCTTTTCATTAATGGACTAAGGAAGAACGCTTTCCATAACACGGTTAAACGCTACTGTTTAATTTCGTTCGAGAGAGTACCATTTTTCTCGGAAATCAAATACTTTTGGTAAATCTGAAACATTTCCATCTCGAACTAAAAAGTAATAAAAGTGATCGGAGATTGCTTCCTTCCAAGTAAACTGAGTTTGACAATTGTCTTGCTTTGAAGGCAATACGAGAAATTCACATTGCACTGAATTGAAGTGTAAATTTCCTTTGAATGAGGAATTAAAATCATATTTCATGTTCTGACTACATCTAAGGACGGAGTCGTAATTAGATTCAGTATATCAATATCGTTCAATTGAATTCTGGAACAAGAGCTTGAACTGAAATTGAAATTGGAAATGGAACTTCTCCGAAATCGAAGCAGTTCCAGTGACTTATGGAAGTGGAACCATTTATAAAAGAAGATAATGTACATTAAATCAAATTAGTCCAGCAAATGTAATTGTTTTTTCCGACACTCTGTGCTAGTCTACCTGGGGTCTAATTCCGGTTCTTTTTAAGGATCAAGGCATCCTTATCCTTCGAGTTAAAGACATTTTGCTTAAATGCGATTCCATTTTTTTTTATGTCAATGACAGTACATTTTTGAAAGTGTTAATTATCACATTATTATTAAAAATCATAGGCGTATCACAAATACTTAACACGTATAGTTTATTATTACGTATTTTACAAATGTAGTTCAATATCAGTGGCTGAGTTGGCATCGGGTGTGGATCCCACCTAGGTATCATAAGTCTTATTCCTCAGCTGGCTATGTCCTTCATTGTGACGCAGACAAACATGAGAAATAAATGAATAAATTCCTAACCCGGTATTGTTTGGCTTTCTTTAAAAAAAGCCTACTTCTTAGAATTACAATCACTTTTATCTGACATTTCGGTATTTGGCATAGTTACTTGGCAATCATCGCAATTTCGTTAATTTTAATAATTTAATGACTCATTAATAATCATTAAAGTCAATACTTATGATAATATTGAGTTTTCATTGGTTAAATCTATGTAATAATAGATATTTTTAAAGAATGACTTTCGATGAATGACAGCTGTCATCTGATAAAATTGGAAACGCAGTTAACCAAAAAGTCTTTAAGCCAAAGGATAAGGACAATGCCTTATCCTTTAAAATAACCCATATCAGACCCCTGGCAGAACCTTAACAACCCGAACCAATAGGTGTATAGGCACATAATTTTATCGCTCGTTTGAATGTTTTTGTACACACCGATTGTGGTTCAAATTAGTTTGAAATAGTTTGGAACACCCGCCCGCAGTACCCTTTTGTCTCCGCATTATATAGTACACCACTACACAAGAAAGAATCGCTTTAATATGATTCAATTGCAAAACCAGATGAAGAAATAAATTAATATCGGATATTCGGAATTCCAATTTATTAGCCAGTGCTATAATATTTGCACTTTTCAGAGATTCCGTTCTGCATTTTAACAAAAAAAGCTTCTTTTAAAGGAAAAAATTACTTAGATTCGCTTTAGATATCAACTTTTTTTTTCTTTATTTTGTATGATTAAAAAATGTACAATAATTGTAAGTTGGATATTTTAAAGTTTATTTATAGTTCGTCGTGTAAATAATTTTATGAACTGAAAACAGTTGAAACTCCCGACAGAAATAATAGTTTTTCCAACTTCAGGTCAGAGCTCACCGTTTGAGATTTTGCATTGATTGACAATGAAATTTATTTTTTTTACGATGTGACCCAACCTAACAATTCCAGTTGCCCTGAGTGGGATTATGGTGTCTTCGACTGGGAAATATTGGAGGATGATTCACTAAGTTTGGTGACAAAAACTTACCCGCGATCATAGGCTGAGGTTTGCCCAGGTCTTGGGAGTGGGTACCTCTGCCAGCCAATTGCGTGGTGGGCAGGATCGGGAGAGGCTAGCTGAGGGAGACCCCTTGGCCTTTCCAGCCTTACTATCTCGACCCATCGTCTTGCACCACAGTGGGGTGATGGATAAATACGTTTATCAATCATGGACACCTACCTAGATTCCTATCCACCCCCCATACCTTTTCCATTCTAAAACTTCTTCTTCTTCCCTTTCTTAAAAATACCCTCGATACAGCATCCTCAATGTTATCACATATATCTTCTTATGTGACGTTAATGTAAAAGATTTGGAAGGGAAATAGTTTGGAGTAACGCGGCTTTTAGAAAATGTATATACAGTTCTCTAGTTTAGGATTAGTATTTCACTGTTTACAAATCGAAGGCTTGAGAATGATAAAAAAAAACTTTCTTCAAGGACCTCTCAAGCAAAACAAAGACCTTTTGCCTTTCTCAGAACGAACAGATGAAAACTCTTCCAAGAAATATTAAATAACCCCAAGTTTTTGTTCTAGAGCTGGAGGTATAATGATTTTCAAAAACAACCATCTCCTTCTTTGCGTAAGCATATTTTTCATTTGAATTCATTTTCACGTTACCCAGTTTTAACCCTTTCTGAACTTTTGATTAATTTTCTTTCTTCAACTCTTCAACTTTTATTTATAGACAAAGAATTTTTGTTTTTTTGTTAGTGATTGTATTTTAGTAAATCTGTTATTTTAATGAAATAAAAATAAACATTATTTATATATGCGGTATTTTTTTACTAATTTAAATGAATATAGCCATATTGTTACATATTATGTTCTGATATGGCATAATACACACAACTATTAGCAATTAAACCTACAGACTATATTAAAAAAATTACGAATTATGCTACAAATTACAAAAATTTATAATTTCTTCAAAATATTGATATTCACTTTGTGGCGTCATTATTAATAAATGCTTTAAAAACTCCTTTGTAATCATTACTTTATTGATATATGCATATCAACATGTTTCGAAAGCGAAGCTTTCCTCATCAGAAATATACAGAATACTAAAAAATAATAATGTCAAGTATAGACTTATGATAAAAATTAACACAATAATGTAAGAATAGACAAATTATAAACTTAAACTAAGATTGATTAAAACAGGTTATAATTAATCAAAAATATTAATGAAAGATTATTATAAAATATATTTGCAAAGCCTTTTTTTGCATGCGCGAATCCAGTGATGATCGACCCCGGGGGCCTTTACTTATACTTACTTGGCTAAATAAAATATCAGAAAGTTCATGGTATTTCTGTAATAATAAAAAATAAAATAAATTATTGGTTTGACCTTAGGCCTAGCATTTTCGTCGTCTAAACTACGACTAATCTTTTTTTAATGAGTTCGCGATTAAATGTTATTTCTGAAAGCATACGAGTAACAATAGTAGATTTTGGCATTTACATGTGTTGTACGAAAATATTAACTTGTTGGTGTATAATTACGATATCTATTAGGGAATAATAAAAAATAAAAAAATTATATATCGAATAATAAAAAAATAAAAAATTATGTATCAATTTGCAACCATAAAATGATTAATTTATATTTAAGGATAATTATAAAATTTATTCACCTCCGTTGGGTGCAACGGGCATAAAGCTAGATTTTTTAAAATTACTCTAGTCAGGTATATTACCAACGTAGTAAGCAATTATTACATTCAGAAAAGGGTTTTTTTGCTTTTGCTTTTATTACAAGTTTTGCATTTTAATGATAACTATTATTATTCAGATGAAAAATGTTTTTGTTTTAAGCATCTTTATTTAATTTATACATATTTCTGCATTCGACCGGTTTCGGTTGGACTCAACCTTCTTTAGGAATGTACACAAATAAACAGTTTATATGTGTACGTTCCGGAAGAAGGTTGAGTCCAACCGAAACCGGTTGAATGCAGAAATATATATAAATAAAATAAAGTGACTTGAAACAAAAATATTTTTCATTTAAATTATATTGTTAACCCACAAAGTGATTGCTTCCTTCGATAAATTATTATTATTCAATTTAAAAAAAGGTTTATTTATTAAAAAAAGTTCTGTAATTATTATTACGCGTGACAGCTGTTTCGTCTTGGCAAAACTTGTTTATAAATAAATCATTTATTTACATTGAACAATAAAAGTTATTATTAATTTTTTCGACAAAGTTCAACAAATTATATTTGGAACAAAACGCGAATATTAAAAATAAATCTAACTAGGGTGAGTTTGTGTGAGGACAATTTAATCTTTACTTCGTGGTACTAAAAAATTCTACGTTGTTTTATTTTTAGTTAATAATGAACTCGTTTTCTACTTTAAATAATAATAAAAATATTTGTTAATGTGACATACCTTCTTCGTCCAGTAAGATGTTGTCCGGCTTGATGTCTCTGCAACAAAATACAACAACATTAAAAAAATATTCATTGTTATAATGTTGGTATCTGCAAATTCTTGTATATTTCAAAACATTATGGATGTATGTAAATAATAACAAATCGCTTCTAAATCACTCTTTATAAGTACTCTTGAACCACTCTTTACTTTATCTTTTATTTTTATTTAATGAATACCGCACAAGAGTCCCAACTGCTCCCAACCGTCTGAAACCAGTGAGACTATGGCATTTCCAATTGGAGAATATTGTGAGGCTGAAGGTATTGAGGAGGAGTCGGAGAAGGGGAATAAGAAGGTGGGAAATACCCGGCTATTCAGATCTGGTCACCAAACACGGCCAAAAGCCATTTCAAGCAACGTTTCAATTCTGAATGGTGGTTTTTCACCAGGGCGATACTAAGAGTATCTTCCACTCTGGAACGTGCGCAAATATGCTATGTATTATTTTCAAATCAATAAATTGTGAAACAGCACAAATTAATTATATAAAATTTACATGCGCACGCCGGGGTTTGAACCCGCGACCTTCGGATTCGTAGTCGAGAGCCTTACCCCTCGACCATCGAGGCCGTCGATAACAAAGATGATTGTTATTATTTGTAGATTCAGATGTAGGTATAATGTTTTCTTTCTTTTAAAACGTTGTTATTTATTTCTATTGTAACGGTATACTGCGAGCCTGTACATTTATTTATGTTATTTTCTTGTTGTTTATGTATATATGCGAGTATGTATTTGCATTGAAAACTCTGTATAACCTTATTTTATATAGCAATTATTAACAGTTCCATAATGAGTTGAATTGAACTCATGGGAGAAGAACATTGCTGAATGTCTAAAGGGTCTCATAATGACTTACATAAAAATAGTGCCGAAAACTAATTTTCCCATAATTATTGGAGATGTCATATTTACGCTTTTTAAAAATTCGTAAATATCTTGATATTTTTATAGTCCTGATCTAGTTACCCGGCGGGGGTAGGCAGAAAGAACGAACCGCCAAACATCGATCCTGGCATACACTTTTGCTTCATTCACAATCGTACATCGCCTCGAACATTATTTTCTGTTTTTCCGACTTCTAACATGGCCCGACTTAAGGATTTGATTCACATGCCATGTTTTCCTTGGGCTTCCCTAGCTTTTTTTTCATTCATATTCTGGTCAGTTATTATCCTTACACTCCTTTTTTCGTTCATTTACTCCATATGCCCGAACCATCTAAGCGTCCCTTTCTTAATCTTACCCATTACGCTGACATCAGCCTAGCATTCTTTACGAATTTCAAAATCTGATCTCGTTGAAGTAAGAACCTATACAAGTATGAAGCGAACAAATGAAATATTAAAGTGTTTTTAAAAGAATTTAATTGTAACAATCACAAAAATAATTATAATTTTGAAAACAAATGATTTGCAAAAGATATTGGTCGGAAAAGTGTCAAAAACGTTGGTAAGTAATAAAATACGAGTTGTTTACGTAAATATTTTTGTCGTGGGTTGTCAGTTCAATAAAATAAACCGTTGTTTAATTAAGAGTTTGGTCTCTGCTATTGCAAAGGCGATCTACATTACAAAGAATAAAAACAAGGGTTTTTAATGAAAATTTTATCACGTGCTCGGATGCTGGAATGCAAAAATAAACCAATGGCTTATTAAAAATTCGTGTAGATTCCTGACTTTTCTTACCATTGTGTACAAACTTTTCATTAACCGAGACAGAGAATCAAAAAAATTAATAAAACGCAAAAAATTTTTTAATCACAATCTTTTCATTGTGATTAAAATTTCTCTGGCCTGACTGAGTAACAATGATGTTAGAGCATTTTTGTCGGTGGATTCAAATGTGAGGTTATGTTTGGCTTTCAAATCTGACAGGTTGACTTGACGATAAAAATGGCGTAACTCAATTTTTCTTAAAAAAAACAATATTTTTAAATTCAGTAAGTAGGTATCTCAGCTTTAGTTGCACAACTTATAAGTAACATTATTAAATTTGATCAATTTTAATCGAATATGTTTTTTTAATCATTGCTGATAATATTAACAACTCTCAAAATGACAGATAAAACAGAAAAGAACAACAATAACGATAACAACTGGTAGTAGAACCCAGTACCTCACGGTCTGTCAGGGTCCTGCGCTCAAATCCACTCAGCTCAAGAGATAGTTGACCGTCGATAGCAAAAAAATAAAAATTAAGAATATTTGTCCGACATACGGCATGGAATAAAATACATTAAATAAATCAAGGAGGCCCGGTGCTGGTTCGGATATTTTATTTTATCAAGCTATATTTGTCATATTTCTATAAATTTTCTATCGTTTCTATTATTTCTTTGTTCTTCCTGTGATATAACACGTCACACTGCATGAATACCTACCGGTGTTAACATTGATTGCAGTGGTATTTATTGATGAGAAAAATTAAATATAACGATTTCTTTCAAAGATTTGTTGCATCGTTTTGAGCTCCGCAAATACTAATGAATTTAAATAAATTAAGTGTGAAAGGGTGATAATTCATTGGTTCCATGACAGTTGACCCCCGACAGCTGATCTCCCGACAGTTGACCCTCTGACAGTTGATCCCCTGATAGTTGATCACTACGATAGTTGATCCCTCCGAGACAGTTGATTCCCTAACGGATTGTATTTGATGTACGTCTTTATTTATATACGGTATGTGGACAAATAATTTTATCAACTGTGAGGGATCAGCTGACGGCCTCCATGGTCAAGGGGTAAGGCTCTCGACTACGAATCCGAAGGTCGCGGGTTCAAAACCCGGCGTGCGCAAGTAAATTTTATATAATTAATTGGTGCTGTTTCACAATTAATTAATTTAAAAGTAATATATAGTATATTTGCGCACGTTCCAGAGTGGAAGTGGAGCTCTCAGTATCACCCTGGCGAAAGACCACCATTCAGAGTTGAAACATTGCTTGAAATGGCTTTTAGCCGTGTTTGGTGACCAGATATGAATAGCCGGGTATTTACCCACCTTCCTCTTCCCCTTCTCCACCTCCTTCTCAATACCTTCAGCCTCATAACATTCCCCAATTGGGGATGCCATTGTCTCACTGGCTCCAGACGGTTGGGAGCAGTTGGGACAAAAGTTCAGATAAAAAAAAATTTAAAAAAACTTTCGAGGGATCAACCATCCATGATCTTAAATAGGTGATCATAGAATTGTTGTGTGGAAACCCTGCATTAAATATAAAATCTAAAGAAAAAATAAATGTAATGCCATGTATTTTACAAATATTTCTACGATTCATATTTATCTAAATATGAAAACATAATATATATGTAACCCACAGAATCGTCTTGAAATGAATCTTTACTAACTTCATCACCAATGCGCATTTCATAAATGTACAAAAAGGATTTTATAATAGTGAGCTCCATAGATTCGCTACTCCGTTGTTGCAAGGCATGATTAATAAAATATTTGTATGTACAAAGGAAATTAATTACTTGAAATTCGCAAACGAACGGAGAGTTTTATAAAACGTTAAACAGCGAAATTGTAAAAGGTTGTCATTAAAATTATTAATAAAGGAAATGATTATGTAGAAATTTACAAAGAGTGTCTGAAAGGAAGAACGAAGGAGACTTTTGTTGATGAGGAAGATCTCTCAGTAGACAGGTATAGAGAAAATGTGTTTGGACGAAGATGAGAGAAGCTTGAAAAATCGCCAACGTTATTTAAGGAATAGGGCAACCCATAGTAGAATGAACATTCTTTTGGGTGTTGTAAATATTTGGTTCTTGTTAGATAAAAACACTGGTTAACAATACTGTTAAATGAATCATTACGCAATAACCTCTAGCAAAGGTCACCTAAAGTGGTTTAGTACGTTTGGTGAGTTAGCAGAAGTGTCCGTGTTCACGGGGTTAGGTTTGTTCACATCTTGGCGGCGGATGTGTTTACACACTAGCTGCGTGATGGGTCGGATGGGGAGAGGCCGATTGAAGTAGACCCCTTGATTTCTCCAGCTGAACTTGACCCATCACCTTGCAACGCAGTGAGAGGGATGGATTAATACTTCAGTCTCTCCTGAACATACTGACCCCCAGATATCTCTCCACCCCTCATACATTTTTACCTTCCCAGAACTTCTTCTCCTTCCTTTCCTTAAAATGACCCTCCACACAGCATCAGAATATTGTCAGGGTCTTCGTAATACGAAAGTATTTCTTTAAAAAAAACAACATCAGTTTATTTCAATATAACATTTTTTGTGATTTAACTTAAGAGGAACGGCTGCGCTGCCTGTTTCATACATAACTTAATTTTAGATTTGAGGCCAAAATACCCATCCAGACTGAATAATATATATTTTTTTTAATTAAAGGTTTAGTAAATATCTAGTGTGGATGAGAAGTATTTTATTTAATTTTCTTTTAAATTATGAAGAAAAAAAACTTTTTCATAATTTTAGATGCAACTTAGAAAGTTATTTGCGGGATTATATATATTTTTTAAATATCGTATTTACTATGTAAATAAAAATTATAATATATAAAAATAACATATAATATCAAAAAGAATTGTGTTCCAACACAAATTGGTCGTTTTTAATTTAACTTAAAGTCCACCATAATGCTTATTTTAAAATATTTATAAAATTTTATATTTCATTATATTTTCAAAGCAGACGAGTTAAAACTTTTTTTAAATCACCGTAACCCCCAAAATAATTGTTAAAGGTGCAACTAAATTCGCGAAAAATCAATTCCTTTAATGGCCCGTATTTCACAATGTAAAACAAAAATAAATAAATTACTTCTAATCCGTACTAGATATTTACTATACTTTTGATGAAATAAAAGATCATTAGGTTTAGGTGATTATTTTGGCCTCAAATCCAAAATTTAGTTTTGTATGAAACAGGCCGCGCAGTCGTTCCTCTTATTTTTTTCAGCTGGAAACTTCAATTGTCATGAGGGGCTTTTAAATATATTAATAATGAAAAGGTAAATAAGACTGTTCAATATTTCGAAAATGAAAACTTACAGTAATTTTATAATTTTTTAAATTTTCATAATTTTCTTTCTATTATAGAAATAAAACGCTACCTACATTGGTTACAGTGATAAACAATTATTTCCATAAATGAAATATTACGTAGTGGGTACGTATGATATGTTTTCTGGTAATGTCTTATTTACATTGTATAATTAGCGGATGACGTGTGAGGTGAATAAGTGTGAGAATGTATTTGTAGGTGTGTGTGTGAGTGGTTATCTATTATAGAAGTGATGCGATGTATATGCGCATTGAGCAGATAATATTTTTGAAAAGATGGTTATTTTTAATACATACTTTATAGGTATGAAGACAGTGTGAGAGTATAACCGGGCTAATTAAATTAATCCCCTCCAATAAAACTGATTAGAACATAAATATTTAAAGTACAATTTTTCGGAAATATCTGCAATGCTGGCAGCTTTTGGCAACTATTGCCCGAAATATATTTATATTATCGAAGAAAGCAATCACTTTTTGGCTTCACAATATATTTAAATGGAAAAAAGTTCTTTGTCTAAAACCACGTTATTGAATTCATGCATATATCGACCGGTTTTGGTTAATCTTAACCTTCCTTGGACCGTAATCATACAAACGAACTTAAAATACAAATATATATTAGGATATTATGTCTATATTAGGAAAATATATATGTATTAGGATAATATGTCTATATTAGGAAAACGTGTCTATATTAGGAAAATATATCTTTATTAGGATAATATGTCTATATTAGGAAAGCGTGTCTATATAAGGAAAATATATCTTTATTAGTACATAAGAACATAATTTGTATATATTAGGATAATATGTATATACGAGTATTAGGATAATTTGTATATATTAGGATAACATGTCTGTGTACCGGTTAGTCTATGATTACGGGTCCTGAGGAAGGTTAAGATTAACGGAAACTGCTTTATATACGCATAAATTCAATATAGTCGTTCTAAATAAACACCTTTTTTCATTTACATATAATTATAATAAATTTCCCAGAAAACTGTATGGGTCCCTAGCTGTTTATCGTTAAAGGTATAGATTTTAATAAAATTTTGAAGAATAGTTACTTTAATGCGATACCGCACAAGGGTTGCAATTGCCTCAAGTCAGTAGAACTATGGTATTCCCATTTGGGGAATGTTGTAAGACTGGTGTAGGGAGAGAGGAATTACGAGTTCTGAATTCCGTAAGTCATAACTTAAAGTTTAGAGCGAACAGTTTACACAGTGCTTTAGAATACTGTATTAGTCCGAAGATAGTTGTACCCACTAGTAGACATAACTCCAATATTTACGAACGTGTCAGAAACAGTAGTGACGGAGGATATATTATTTTTTGAAGAGTGTTCAAGATAAGATAAAACAGCAAAAAATCGTTATTTTTCGAAGGTACAATATCTCAATATTATTCATTATACATTGAAATTAAATTAATTCATTAAAAAAAAAATAACATAAAATTATAAACGAAAGATTCGTAATGTCTCTCAGCGTATCCCACAGATGATCTGTGGTGTGTTCAGCAAAACAGTAGACTGTATGTATTAATTTATACATTAATAATTTTTAAAATTTGCTCAGTTCACTATTACTTTTATGCACATAAACTTTCAACATGGAATTATTGCATGGTTATTTTTGACGAAAACTATTGAAAAAAAACACAAATAAGTTCTAAGTGTATTTAATTACAATAATAATAACGGTTACTCGGATAATTTTAAAAAGGAGTTAACTGTCATTTACATCGAATAGCCGATAATGCCGTTAGTTTGTAATACTTTACTTTCAAATTCTTTGCTGTTTTGAGGACTTTATCCATGGCATTAAGAGGAACGGCTGCGTTGCCTGTTTCATACATAACTTAATTTCCCATTTCCCAAACTGAGTGACGTGTTTTTTTAAATTAAAGGTTTAGTAAATATCTAGTATGGACTATACTTTTTGATGAAAAAAGATCATTTGGTTTAGGTGAGTATTTTCGCCTCAAATCCAAAATTAAGCATTGTTTGAAACAGGTGGCGCATCCGTTTCTCTTAACTGTATAAATGGTATTTAAGACAAACTGAAACAAAATTATTTCAATTTTGTAATGACTTATTAGTGCTTATAAATCTCATTGTAAAAACCATAGAAGATAATTTATTTATTTTTTTGAAATATTTGCCGATTATTAACATTATCATATTTATAAAAGTATCATGGAAAGTGCATAAGTCTTAATTATCCAGTTAAAAATGTTCGCAGGACGCATATAATATTAATAACTCTCGATATGAAACATGGAGCCGAAAAGAAAATGATAAGGGTAGCGATTGGGATTCGATCCCAGAACCTCATAGTCTCTCCGGGAACTTGCGCTCTATTCCACTAAGCTTCAGCTACCCAATAATTTATATTGGTATCATACTGCGAATTTTATGAACCGGTAATATCTTCTTCAATTATTTCCCGTATATTTATGGCTGCTACCTTTTTATGATGACTACAAGATTCTACCCGAATGTATTTGTAAACTTTAAGATTTAGCGGCTCAGTGCTATGCATCAAGTGGAGTTGAGGTGAATTAAAAGAACCTCCATATGTGGAGATCTCAGATGTCGTGTCTTGAGATTCAAGTTTGTAGTATCTGCAGGTAACAAAACAGCCACATTAAATAAATTTAGATTATATGGGTAAATTCAAACTTGACAGTGGATTATGCCTTTCGAAATATTTCAGCTTTTGACGAAACTTTGCGAACAGGGTGGATTCTTAGCAAAACTCTTACTTTATGTCTGTAAATCGTGTTTAGAGCTGAAAAAACAGCAATGTTTTTTTCTGGTGAAACGCTCTGCCGTTCTTTTAATTTTCCGTGAACATTTCTTTTGTCTGTTACTGTCAAGGGTTACTGCAATTTGAACAAATCGATTAAATACCAAATGATTATCGAATCGAATTAACATTCGATTCTAAAAGTGCTACTCGTTAACGTGAAATACGTGTTATATCAAGCATTTCTCGGTGGACTAGTGCCAATTGGAGCGTAAACGATCGATGGCGGCATATACGGCTGGTTCCTTTATAAATTCCCCAATTAATTACGTGGCACACTTGTCAAATTTCTACCCCGCATCGTCGGAATATGAGTTGGAAATTCGTATTCATGCCGAGCAGGCTTGAGCGATGCACCGGTTTTTGATTAAATAGTTAGAAAATAAAAACCAGCCTTTGGCAGCGTTTGTTTGGGCTTCGCCCAATGATTGTTTGGTTGTTTTTTTCGTTAGCTGGCTGCCCCTCTGAACGTACAAAAAACATAGCTCGGGTAAGGTGAGGAAGTTTGTGAAAATATACATTCTTAGAAAAATGTTACTATCGTATACTCATTTTTTGATCAATATAAAAGTCAAGTAAATAAATAACATGTAAGCGCTGTTATGTTACGATTATTTTAAATCCATTTGGACCTACTTCTATTTAAAGTCATTATTTAATTAATTTGGAAGGCGAATATGCCATTCATTGAATAACCAACACCTCTGTCATAGGCCACCTCAACTGTTTCACTCCGTTTGGTGAGTTAGCAGGGGTGCCCGGGTTAATAGGGTGTGGATTTTACATGTCTTGGCGGCGGATGCGTTTATCCACCAAATGCATGGCAGGCAGGATGGGGAGAGGCTGGTTTAGGGAGATCCTTTCACATCTCCAGCCAGATTACCTCGACACATCGGTGGATTAGTATGTCCGTCACTCCTTGGGTACGCTAACCCTCAGATTCCATCCACACCTCATACCATTTTATTTTCCAAAACCTCTTTCTTTCTTTCAAAAGGCCTTCCACACAGAATCCTCAAAGATAACCGACGCCCTGTGGAAAACTATTTTCCTTGGTGAACCGGAGAGGAAAACCACTTAACTTCCTCAGCATGACTCTTCCTGACCTGACTACTATAATGCTGTCCGAAAAAATGCCTAAATAAGGAGGAAGCGCAACACGACGTAATAATTTAAAAATAAATCACGATAATGCATGCCGTGAAAATCTCAAATCACATATCGCATATTTTTAATCACACTGTGTCTTTTGTTCACATTTTTATTTTGGAATAAATAAAAACTAAAATTAACGAAATTGAAGATTGAAACAAATCTTGAATCAAGAATATTAAATAAACGAATACGCCAAGAAACTCAAAAATCTAGGACGCCTGCTGAGGTGTACTTATTTAAAAATGCCGTTTTTCGATACGAGGCCGTTACGCACTCCGTACAGACGGGCGGATGTTCGCCGATCGCCTCGAGCAACAGTACAATTTTGATGCACAGCGTTAATAAAGAAGTAATAAGTTCGGCGCAGCATCGTTTGTTGACATTGCTCTCCTCCGCGCCGGCAGTTTTGAACACACATAGAAGGGGTAAAGTATATTCATCGTGGTACGATTTGAATTGCAGAATTTTGCATATGAGGGAAAATTAGTATCTTCACTATTCGCGTCTTCACGATGATTCACATAGGACTATAGGCTACTAATATAATAGATTTTAAGCGAACGGCAAGAATGGAAAGTTGATAGATGTATGCAAATATATATTAAACTAGCTGATGTGTACCCGGCTCGCTCGGGTACAATAGTTGATTTGACAGCGATAGTAATTATCTCCAAATAAAGAAACATTCATTTAAATATTTTATTACATTCCTAACGTTTATTTTTTCAAAATTTATCTAAATTATAAAGTTCTTAAGTAAGTACCTACTCGTGTTTTTCATTTCGAAAATATTCCACCCAAAAAAACCTTCTTCTTTTGAGTATGCAATCTGTGGCTAACCAGAGTGTTATATCTATGGGTTAACTTAAATAAAACATGGCATATGTTTTTATACTAATTTTAAAACTATAGCAACAGTTTTAAATATTGGATTTCATTAAAACTACTTTCTAAACCTTCCTGGCACTAATGAGAACAAACTGTGCTATTTTCAGCGAAACCATTCCAGTAATTTTCGAGAAAATCGAGGACAAACAAACAAACAAACTTACATTGATTTTTATATATATGGATTATGTAGATACTTTAATTTGATCGCCGCGATTGAAAAGCGGTGAGTTGGCGAAATTGGAAAACGCGCTAGTCAGGCAAACGGGAGATTCAAAGTCAATTTATATCAACAAAATTTCAAAACCTAGTAAAATAATTCACCGGAAAATATGAAATTGATTAATAATAACTTTATGGATTTTACAACACAACTAAAATAATGTATACTGAATGTATACTGAAGAATGCTTAAACTAAATAAAATATAACAATAACAAAAAAATACGTACATTATTTTTTTTTTAAACTTCTAAGTAACAAAATTAATTACACCCCCCCCCCATAGACACAAATACAGCGTTTTATGAGGGTACATCTTTATATTAAAAATAAAACACACAAAAGTATATATGTGTTATTTATATTTTAAAAATAAATTGTTAAAATACACATGAATTATAACTCTGTACCAAATATTATATTTTAAAATCCACAAATATCTAGAGAAATCCAGAAATATCCAAAAGTTTCACAAATATCCACAAATATCCAAAAAATTTCACAAATATCCACAAATATTCAATAAATTTCACAAATATCGATAATTTTATCAATTTGGGCAATATTTATCCATTTCGACAATTATTTTGTCCATTTGGACACTCAATTTGTTATTTTGAACATACATTTTATCCATTTGGGAAACATTTTTGTATATTTCGACCATATTTGAGGATAATTTAACATGATTTATAATATTTACCATAATTTAGGTATTCTGCCATAAACCATGTTCGTCCAATTACCACAAAACATTGATCAATTTTTTAAATGTTTTATGTCTTCCACGTTACAGATTGGGTGTAGCTCAATCAAAAAACTGCCTGATGGATTTAGTAAGCAAACTGGTGGCAGCGGGTTTTTTTTTAAATCTGTTAGTCGAGATATATTGGCCTATCCACAAAATTCCTGGACAGATAGGGTAACCAATTTAAAAGTTGTTTGGCGATTGACCTAAAATTGCAAAATTGAAGATACTAGCTACAAAAAATAACACTTTTTTAAATATTTTGATCATGTTATGGGAAACAAAAATACCTGGGCGAGAAAACGCCCCGATTAATGACTTAAAAATCTACGTGACTAAATGTTAAGACGTATTAAATAAAACAACAATATGACTTTAAATTACTTTCACGTACTATAAGAATATTTATAAAGGATAACAATGTTGCCTTTAAAATCAATACGCTATAATGCAGTAGCAGCTTGAAGGAATTATGAACACCAATTATATCAATACATTTTTTGTATAAGTATTGCAAATTCTACTCAATCGAAGTTATAAATTGAAAAATCCCAAAATACTGCTGTGTCACATGTACGAGTATATAAAGTACACCTGACAACGTAAAAAAAATTATAAATAATTTTACTGAAAGTTAACAGGAGTTGTACAAAGGAAGAGCAAACCGAATACTTTAAAAAATATGTATTTAATCAGAGTTTGTCAAATATATACCTGTGCCACGATCTAATCAAATATTTGTTTAGGTAATGTTTGAGTCTGCCAGAGAGTTATCTCCTTCAATATTTTCTACAGAATATTTTATCATATAAATAATATATGTAGCAAATTCTTAATTTCTTCATCTTCTTCATTTAAAGGTCTACCACCTTTTTGGATTTATGTCAGGACTTACAAAGTATTTAAAATAATGCTTTTATATAATATTATATGAAAGCTCTGAGTCGGGAACTGTTATTTTGATTATGTATTTTGTTTGACAGACCACAACAGCTGGCTTTATAGATTTCATATAAAAATATGTTGGTACTTGTTAAATAATTTTATGGTTTTTGACTGTTGCAGCTCATCTGAAAGATTTTGAAGGTACATAATTCCTAAAAAAAATTATGTCAAAGTTAAGCCAATCATGCACTAAACTGCATAGCTCAAGGAGATTACGACGTATTCACATTTGATTTAATCTTTAAAATTTTCGTAAGCATCTACATAGAGTGAGAAAGTTTTTTTCTAAAATTATAATTTATTATTTATCGAAGGAAGCAATCACTTTGTGGCTTGACATTATAATTTAAATAAAAAATGTTTTTGTTTTAAGCCACAAAAAAACTTCGCCGTATTTCAACAAATAAATATATCTATAATGATCTACAATCTAATAATAATAATAACTTAACTCCCAAATGGCGCAGAATTTTGTATATTAGTGAATTTTCTTCCTTGTGCACATTAAAACTCCCATCAGAAATAAAACCAGCTTTTTATACCAATAATAATTAAGGCAAACTTTTAATTAATTGTAAAGACAAAGAAGATACATTAAGCCATTCTGGCATCTATTAACTTAATTGTAACGATTGCCCGGCAATTTATATAGGTAAAACCGCGAGAAACGCAAACATTAGAGTCAAAGAACATATTAGATGCTTAACAACTATAGGTTTTTCAGAATTCGCCGAACATTTAATTAATACTAACCATAATTTTGATAAAAGTACAGGAGTACAATTAATACATAAAAATAGTATAGGCTTGCGCCTTAATAACTTAGAAGCATTAGAAATATCAAAATCAAATAAAAATAATATATGCCAAATTTTAAATACACAATTAGATTTAATCGAAAGTCCGATTTTAAGGATGTTCCCTTTCTTCCCCTCCCCTCCCCCAACCTATATATCTACCGCACTACCCCCCCCCCCCTCTGTGATGCTCTGTCCTGTTCTACCCTATCGTGCTGTCTCTTTTCCTCACTTTCTCTGTCTCCATTATGATATCTCTGTATTTTAAGTTTAGTTTATATGTGTACATTCCTGAAGAAGGTTGAGTCCAACCGAAACCGGTCGAATGCATAAATATGTATAAAAATAAAGTGGCTTAAAACAAAAACATTTTTTATTTAAATTATAATAATAATAGTTATTTATTTCAGAAGGTTTGCAAAGGTAGTGTAATGTAATATGTTCCATAAGTGATAACAATACAAACAAATAAATAACAATAGTTACGTAAAATAAGAGGAAGAAAAAATTAAAAATATAGAAAAATATTAATTAGTAAAATATGCAAAATTAGTTCATTCACTAAGAGAGAGAGAATTGAAAAAAAAGTGTTAAGACTTTTGTTAAATTTTGGTTTAGTTGGTATACTGACTTCATTGTACGAGTATATGTCTAAGGAGAGTGTAATAATATACGACATCTTCCTTAATTTTGGAATATTTCAAATAATTATTTTAAAGCTATCTCTGATAAAAAATAGCTTTGTGAGGTGAAAAGTAGTTTTGTGATTGCGTTGACCTAGAAATTATATAATTTTTTTTTTGCAATTTTAAAAACCTTGAAAGTTTCTTGTGCTAGATACAAAACACATTTTTTTATGTTTCAAAGATAAGTTACCATTCCCAACGTTTGAAGTAATTAATTACTTAGTAACCAAGTAATTAGAGACTTAAAAAATCTCTTTTTTATTTAGTCGTATTTTTTTCAAATACAACGTATCAGGAGGGATCAGGAACTGCAATAATTAACCCACACCTAAAAGCACAGAAAACAGTAATCTATGTCATCACTAGGAAAAATTTCAGGTATTCTATTGGATTGCTCTATAAAGATTTTAAAACTTCCGACAAAGTTTCAATAAAAAAATGTACACAAAAATATAGAATATATTAGTAAAATCGAACACACCTATCAAACCAGAAATCACAACGGAAATGATTTGACAATTCCAGTGAGTGCTACCACAATGTACCTAAAACACACCTATCTTGGACAAAAAAATTATAATAAAATTTCCCCCGAGGTTAAAAACTGCGAATTGTCATCCTTCTGTAAAAATATTACCAAATGGCTAATTGACCTGGGGAAAACGGAGTCCGAGAACCTGTTAAAAAATATTTCTAACTTTTACAAATTTCTTTAATAGTACATCATTTTCGTTTTTTTCTTGTTTTTATTTCTTTCTTCTATATATTCATGTTCTTTCTTTCTATGACAATTTCGCACCCACCTAAAAGAGCTTCAAGAGTAAATTAAAAATAATAAAACACCTCGCAACTCGATATTTTGATACCAACCACATATTTAATTAATTAGAACAGGCCCCATATCTAGCTAGAAATTAATATCGACCAGGCAAACATAATGCAACTTCAACTTACGTGTACCTCAATTGATGATAAAATATTTCAAAGTAAATAAATAAATAAATCCTTAACCAGGATTTAAAAAACAAGAGTTTTATTGAGATTTTTTTTTGTATCCATAAAACAAAGGACTGAGGAAATTTGCATTTAAAAGGCGTTTAGTCAATTTGTGCGACACCACTGATTCTTTTCCGCTCGGAAGGAAAACCTAATTTAACCTTTAAAAAGTCAAATTGATTTTCATTAGATGAATGATCATAAATTTAATTGGAACGAGCTTGCTTCAGCTAAAAATATTCATTATTTACCGTTTGCATAAAGCTCCGAAAATTAATTTTGGTTAACCTCTGAAAACTGTGGGAAGAAGTTTGTCATCAAAAGTGGAAACAAATAAAATAAAAAAAATGTGCAAAAAAGATGGTGTCCAAGAGTTTAGGCAGAATGTTTACAGATAGAGCAGTTTAAGAAAGGGAATTTTACAATGATTGTAATGACTTTCGACGGTCTTTATGACTTATAGCTGTTTTAATGCTCTGTCGGGCCCAATTACAATTATACTAATTAGTAAATTAATAATTGTTTGTAAAAATCACATTAAATAAAAAAAAAAAAAAAATAAAATCCAATAATTTTTAAGTTATCTTTAGGTATATGTAAAGTTCCCGGTAGTATATAAGTTATAGCTAGTTATTTTGAAAACTTAAACATACAAATAAGTAAAGTAAAATAAATAAAGCAAAAACAAATAGCTGTAAAAAAGGCTCTTTTATATTCCTGTATACTATGTTTTACGTAATTTGCATTTTATTTCTGTACCTACGTAAGTCAGAAAATAAATATATGTTACGTGTCACCACCTGACCTCGGGAAGCCTAACCAGCTTGTTACGCGACACAAGAGCAAGTTTTATCAAGAAAGCTAACTAAGGGGCAGTTTTAGAACCATCCGTTCGTAACGTTTGATATGATTTTAAATAATATTTTGGTCTACCGCCCGATTTCGCCGTTTTATAAACGTTCCTCAGATTACCTTTCGTTTGACTGCTATCGGTTGGTGCCCGGCGATCGCTTATTTGAAACCGTGAACAATAAAAAAAAAAATGTAATTTGCATTTGTGAATTGGATACCTTGTCGAGCAGTGAAAGTGATGACGAGCAAATTGCAAGTATTTAAGATAAAAAAATGGATAGATAACGGTCCGTTAACGAAACTTTTAGTTTATTTATATTATTTAGTAATTTATTTATAAAACTAGTCCTTAGCGAACCAACGCACCTGGCGTACGTGCAGAAGGCATGAAAAATAATATTTTAAAACGCACGTGCTCCTCGAGGGCTACACTGCGGGTAGTTCGGAATAGAAAATGCAAGCAGACATACGGCTCGATTGCCCCATCAGGCAAGTTTGCCTGACGGCGGTAGTTGTACATTTAAAGTGAATCATGAAGCGTTAATTGCTTCCGTCGAGTTTGACGAGATTGCAAATGGTTAGGGGTTAAATTTCTAAAGCCAATATGATTGTGAACCGCACTAGTACGTTAAGCCGTCTATAATTATTCCATGTAACGTTTCGATTCTGAATGGTGGTCTTTCACCAGGGCGATACTGACAGTATCCACCACTCTAGAATGTGCCGCAAATATACTTTAAATTATTTTTAATGAATAGATCGTGAAATAGCATAATTTAATACAATAAAATTTAAATGCGTACGCCGGAATTTGAACCCGCGACCTCCGAATTCGTAGCAAAGGATCGTTACCACTCAACCACGGGGACCGTCAAACTTCATAGATTCATACAAAAAAAACCAACCAATAATATGGGAGTTATTTAAGGATAATATCGATTAGTCTAAAATTTGAAGCGTGATATCGATAAAAATGACGTAAAATATATATATTTTTTATTTCATGTTATTATCTTCTTCAATTATTATGTTAAAATATGACTCGTAGAATTAAACGATTTTTTTTAACATGAATTATAAATACTATTAAAAATAACGGCAGACTATTATTTTAACACGGCAACACCTGCACCACAATATTTTCTTAGGTTCAGGAAAAATCATTTTATTTCCCAGTAGCTTGTGGATTATCCTCTTTCCGACCCGTAGGCGTTTTATTCAAATCGTTTTTTACTCTACCAGCGCCTTTATAAGCTGGTATAGAAAAAAATACATCAAAAGTTGAAACAAGACTGAGGACTGCGAATAAAATATTTTTATTTGTTTGTTATGAGAGTGCAGCCTTAAATAACAAAAAAACCTCTTACAATACCAAGTCAAATTGGATCGCTTTGTCAAAACAAGGAAAGGCTTTCTCTTTTTTTTTTTTTAAATAAACAAATCGGTAAAACAATTTTTTTTTGTATATCAGGCAGATATCATGGAAAGGCATTTCTTAGCAATTCAACCCTTCAACAGTGCAAGTAAAGATTTGATAATGAATATCTCACAATGAGCAACTTAATTAGAACTATGCAAAATCTATATATCTGAGTTGATATCGCGTCTGAATTCAATTCCTCGGCTGGCTAAGTCCTCTGTCATGACACAAGCAACATCTTCCGCTTACTGTGATGATAGTAGGATATTTTCAAATATTGTCAGGTTATTCGTTACTCGGGAATGTTCGTCTTTCGTTTATTTATTTTTGAAATGCCTATGTATTTTAGAGTATAATAAAAATATTTTAGTAAGAATCATAATTAAGTATTAAATATGCGTAGAAAACTATTTTTTTTTTATCATTGATAATATTATTCATTGTTTTTGTTTTTTATTCGTAGAACTCCATTTTTTTATTTTTTTATTGTAATTCAATTTAAATAATGTTGTTTCTAAGTTCCGCAAGTATTTTAGTTTTTATTATTGTGACAACTCTCTTTGTTAAATGGTCTTGAACTCCGAAATAGCTATATATAAAAAAAAATATTTGCAGAATTTATTAATAACGTTATTAAATTTGATTTATATTAAATTTATAATTTTAACAAATCTCAATTGATATTTGAAACAGGAAATAGAAAGAAAATGAAAGTGATAACGCTCGCATATGAGACTCGAACCTAGGACCTCTCAGTCTATCCGGAATCGGCGATCTATCCAATTAAGGTAATGCCACATTATTTGCTTGAATTATATTTTTTTGAGAGTCAATATTTTGATCGCAAATAAAATCGGGTAGAATCTTACAATCATATAAAAATATAGCAACCAAAAAAAGAGTATTAATTATAGGCATAGTAAAGGTTTTCATAGTGAGGCGTTCACGGTACGGTACTATATATTAATAATTTACAGTACATACTCGTACACATCGTTCCATGAAATAATCGATTATATTAAAAATATATATCAATAAATAAATAGAAGAAAAAGAATTGATGTATTATTTCGATAAATATTTTTCGGTAGACAAGATTTATCAGATTCTTAACCTGCAACCTCTAGGTCCCGGGTGAATGGTCTCACCACTCCTCCACGGAGGTTACTATACATTATTTATGATACCAAAAAACGTACATTCGAAAACAGAAGAACAATAACATAATTTAATGGATCTTTCTTGTAATATTAAATTATTCAGCATCCTGTTTTTACATTCCACGTATTACATTGATTGTATTAATATTTCGATGGTGTAAAAATATTCAGTTGATGAACATTTTTGTACCCACTTTTACAAAAACAAAAAAATAGCGCCGGGTTAAGAATATTAAATGAGGAGTCATGCCAGAAACGGCGAGAATTTTCTGTGGATTTTTCTTCTAAGATGGAAAAATCATTTCAACGAATTCTTCTGCAAAGTACGTGATCAATTTTTGATACTGATTATCCTAAATGCCGAAAAAGTTTTGGTAAACTTCAAAAACACGGACGGGATACGGAATATTTTATAAATTTGGTTGCGTACCGATAATTCTATTATGTACGTATTGTAGTCACATGACAAATAAGAAAAATTCTTGAATTAAGCAAATCTTGTGTCTCAACTACGTACGCAGGAGTAGTTCGAACAATATACCCATACCGTTTTAGAAAAAGTGTTCTAATTATAACTTTTCAATTTAAAAACAAAAGCTTAAGTCAGTCAAGTAGTAACTGGATTTACTGTCCAAGGAACAAAACATTAGTTAACCACTCGGGTCTAAACAATAAGAGTATCATGTTAGTTACAAAACATCCGTCAGCTTATAGACTTATTTAGAAATCCTGCTTCTATTTCAATTTCAAATAAATTCGCTTTTTTTTAATGTATCCGAAACTGAAGCACTATTTTTGAACGCGGACAAAAGAATCCATATTATTTTAATATTAAAAAGGGATATGCAATTTTAAAATTGGAACGCAAACATGTGCAAAGTTATGTTTTAAAAAAAATAATAATTAAAAAGTTGGCAAAACTTCACCAATATTTTTCAAACAGTAAATGTTGTATTATAGAATTAATTTTAATTATTCGGGAGCACCCATGGCAAAGGTTTAAAAAAAGATAATGATTGTTGTTTTCTCTTTTTAAAACTGTGAATATCATAATATTAAATGCGATAGAATGAGAATTATTAGGACGTATCGCTTGGTAGCAGATATGTCACTACGTGTCGTTTCTGCTATTGATGTTTCGTGGAAAATGCGCCACCACGTGACTTTTTTTTATATGAATACCGCACAAGTATCCTAACTGCTCCCAACCATTTAGAGACTATGGCATCCCTAATTGGAGAATGTTGTGAGGCTGAAGGTATTGGCGAGTGAAGGAGAAAGGGAATAGGAAGGTGGGGAAATATCTGGCTATTCAGATCTGGTCACCAAACACGGCTAAAAGCCATTTTAAGAGACGTTTCAATTCTGAATGGTGGTCTTTCACCAGGGCGATACTGAGAGTATCTTCCACTCTGGAACGTGCGCAAATATACCATATATTCTATTTAAATGAATTAATTGTGAAACAACACAAATTAATAAAATAAAATTTACTTGCGCACGCTAGGATTTGAACCCGCGACCTTCGGATTCGCAGTCGAGAGGCTTACCCTTCGACCATGGAGGCCTTGAGTTTGAATTCGTTTTAAAGAGTTTTCAGTCATGTGGATAATAAAGAGGATAAATTTAATTACAGTTAGTAAAAAACTCATTTTTATATTGATTACAAAATTTTGTGGAAGAAAAATGATTTTTTATTTGTTATAATAAGTAAATTAAACTGGTCTCATTAGCTAAGTTGGTTAAGCGGTTACCCCGGAAAGGTAGAGGTCCTGGGTTTGAGTCCCAGATGCGACTGAAATCTATTCATTTTTTGTTGTTTTTTCGGTTTCGTGGTTCATTTGAGACGTGTTAATATTATCTTCTTCAATGATTAAATATTACAATGAGGTTTACAAACTTCGATAAGTTATAAAAAATAAATTGAATATTATTATTAATTTCATGTGCATAAAAAAAAGTCAACATGTTTTTTTACTATGCCTGTTTCACTAAGGATATCCTGTGTAGAGACAGATTTTCTGTACCGAGACTGTATATAGGTAGTAGGTACATACGTACTTACATTAAATATTATATTTTAGTCCTATTAATGGAAGCCACAAGTATATCTTTCGCCCATTTTAAATAAGGCGTTATTCTCCTATATTCGTTTAATTTTTGTTTTTTAGGGCAATAAATCTCGCGATCACTTAAAATAAACATATTTATTTCCTAAACTGATAAAAAATATGAATAATTCACTTGCCTACTGCCTCTGAGATGCGATCAGTAAATTTCACTCAATAGTTTCCACCATACAATGAGACGTAAATTTTCCTGAGTGAAATTAATATTAAACCTACATACCAGAAAAAATTGCAACCTGCTACTATGACAATAAACGCATTGCCGAAGAAAGAACTAAAAAGGAAAGCATATCTTGAAGAAAGCTAGAGCGATCGGTCGGCACTTCAGTGAAAAATTAGTTTGAAATTGGAGAGAATACATTTTACTCCTCGCTTCCTATTATTATTATTCTACGCATAGAAGTTATCACGATATTTCGAAAATTGTGAATTTTTATATTAACAGTATCTGGTAGAGCGTTGTCTACGTAGATGTAGCATGAATAAAGTATACCTATATAGATTCACATATATATAATTTTTACAATTACTTCAAACAACAGGCCCTGAGGGAAATAATTTCCCTAAAGGCCTATGCGATATTTGGGGATGTTATGTGGAGGGGCTTTTGGAGGATAGGAAGGAGAGAATCTCCCTCTTGCCATGTTCTGGGAGGGAGGAAACATAAAGGACGAAAGATCATTCCACAGCCAAACTACAGAATATAACATCGCCCATTGAAGTACCGGTAGAACAAGGACAGCATTACCACCTGACGTCTGTACTCCAAAGATTACAAATCATTTATTAAGATCTATCAAACGGACCAATAATAACAAGTAATAACAACTTATGTTTCCATTTCTTAAGTCTGCAAGCTCCCTAATGATCATGTATAGTTGAGTTGGGTATAACCTAGGCAGGGGTTGGTACCTAACTCGGGGTAATTAAAAGGAAATTTGCTTCAAGGAAGGATCTCATTAATGTCGGGAAAGTTCGAGGTTAAAGTAAATTGAAGGCATATACAGTGAATGTAGCGAAGTTGTTGGGGGATCTAGTGGGATTTGTTGCTGCAGTTAGAAACATGTAAGTTGCTGAATAACAAGAAGTTGCGGTGCGGATGGCTGAGAGGCAAATGAACACAAGTCTAATAATATTATTATTAAATAAAACTTGTAAAAAATGCAACATCAAAGTCGTTGACAAATTTCTTTTCGACTAGGACCGAAACGAATTAAGTTAACCTATTTTTTTAAATTTAAATACTGAAACATTTATAATAAAAAATTCATATTGATTTATTATGCAATCTCTATCTTTAGGTAGTTGATAAATTACGGTTTCGGTGAAGCCAATCTGTGTTACTGTAGGCGTGTAGATATAATATCATATTATTTAAACTGCACGCAATACAAATACAAAAAGACGATTATTGCATACATCCTAAACAATTATTAATATACTCGTATGTGTCTAGAGTATAAGTATCAGTTAATATGAGATGTGTTTGTATATTCGCTGAATTATTAATTGCTGAATTTGTTCGTGAAAAAAATTAAATATTTAGTTGTATTTCGTGAAGGCTATCTATTTTACCTATTTATCTACTGTGATGTGTTTTGCACCTGTATCACTATTGTAATTTGAATTTTTATAACAAAATATGTAAAAGTCCATATAGGACGAATACAATATAATAAATAATTTAGTGGTTGCAAGTTGCAGTAATTTTCTATAATTTCACCGACCAAGTTATCTTTTAAAGCTTCATGATTGAAATTAATCTGGTAGCAAGAAAATAGTTCAATTGACCTAGAATCAAAACAGATTTTGTTCCCCATTTTCATGACTATAGAACTTTCTGTTAGAGAGTTTTGCTGCCCCGGACAAACGAACAGTTTTATGTCTGATAAAACCACAATTTTTTTATTTTTATATTAACGAACCAACCAACACAAAATGAGATAAGAGCTACAGAAAAAGAATAGCATATAAATAATACGTGAATGAAGTATTGACAAAAATAGGACGAAAATATACACTTGAGGGAACATTTAAATCAAAGCCTGAAGAAGATTTTGGTAGAGTTCATGATTTTAGAAATACTAAATGTTTTTCTTCGAAGTTTACTTTCGTAAAACCTGACAAAAATTAGGGAGACCGGTAACAAAACTTGAGTTAACAAGTCTCGATATTCTGGACAGTGTAGACAGTGTAGAATGGTACCATAATTAGTAAGAGTATTGATTGAGGGCAATCAATACATTGTTTTTGAATCTACCACAGGGAATGTTCAACTGGATGAGTCGAAAAAAAGGTGACTCAAAAATACATATAGTGCAACTCGTACCATATAACACTGAAAAAAAAATTATCATATGAATTACCAGTATTTATTAAAAGCTTCTTACGCTTTTTAAGGTAATTTTATAGATATTTTCGAGTAGTAAAATTCATTTTATGATGACTTTCCAGTCCTAAAATTTAATACCAATAATTCAATAAATACCACCTCTTCTTGTGCCACCAATCATTTAATAAATGTAACATCAATAGAAAAGGAGAAACAAATAACCATGTAAAACTATCATCTCTATAAATAAATTTTTCTAAAACTGTGTTCATCTGAAGCGACCTGCCAGGTAAGTATGTTTTTCTGTATCTGTTTGTACATAATTAGTAAAGAAATATTTGCACAGCGCCCTTGAGGTGATTTTTCACAAAAACGGCTCTATACAAATCATCCAACTATTATTATTATTATAATTATTACACCTTTGTATTTGCTCATAAATTGATTAAAATACTAACTCTAATAAAATTGGTGAAAATACATATGATTTCTTTTATCTGGAAACTTATGTAGCTAAATGGAAACCTAAACGTCAATATTTAAACCAGAAAATCCAAACTCATGTGCAGAAAATTTTGAAACATTTGTCAAAAATCATATGAAAATGTCGACAATAGGAAGTGCTTCTAAACCAAAATAGACAGATTAAATAAATCCATGGATAATCCATGGATTAGTAATATCCATTGAAAATAAAGAAAAATACTATCGCCTATCTAAAAATTTCGCAATTGCAAAAGAGTCGTTACTTTTTACAAGAAATACCGAAATAAACTACCACTTTTAATTAGACTTACAAAATAGAAGTATTGTCATGATAAAATAAAAGATGCTGGTCAAGAAATCAAAAAGTGCTTGAAAATTATCAATATAATAACGAAAAAAAAAGAGAATTAAAAAAAAAATGTTAAAAAATCAAAATGATGATGATCGAAGATTTGATTGTCATCAAATGTGATAGTGTTTGAAACAACCCAGCCTTAGTCTGAGTGCACCGAAACAAGTCTCAGAACCGTAGCGCCATAAAGTCATCCTTTTCCTCGACGGTCGTTCAGTCTCTTCAGAATAACAATGATGTTCATCAATATGAAGGCGTTTGGAACAACCCAACCTAAGCCTCTAAGCCATGTAATAAATATGAGTAGAAAGACTGCTGGACGCAAAGAATTTTAATTTGATGAACTGTTTTCATCTCACAAACCGTTTTTTAATTAAATTCATAATCCTCAGGGGTGCGACCAAACGAAACCCTATTGCCTGGGAGGCTTTATGCGCTGCTTTATGAAGCAATTTACTTTTTGCAATAGAATTAAGTCTCTATGGTATTAATTAATGAAAGAGTATTTTTTACAGGCCGTTGTTTTTATTGCATCGATGTTTACCTTTTGTTATTTTATTCAATGGTTAGTTTTTGGTTTTTTTTCTATCGCTGTTAAAATTCTTTAGTAATTCCATGGGGGTGGGCAATCGCAATAAGCCATCGCCAATTGCTTCCAACCAAAATTGATTAATAGTGGAAACAAAGCATTTTTTCATTATGAATGGATTAAAACATAAAACATATCTTCTAAAAATAAATATCATATATTTCTTGTGGAATAATTAAATGGAAATAAAAAAAAATTCTACTAGCTTGAAAGCTGCAGTGAACGAAATGAACACAAATTATTCCCGGATAAACAACGAGGTCCTGGAATCGAGTCACGGTTGATACGTTTATTTTATTATTTTCTGTATCTTTTCGGTTTCGTGTTTCATTTTGAGAGTTGTCAATATTATATTCAATGATTAAAAATATATTTAAATGAGGTTTCTAAGCATCAATAAGTTATTCCAAAATTGGATACAAATTATTATAATTTTCGACTTAAGTAACTAACTAACCATAACGCCGTTTCCCCGCAGGGGTAGGCAGAGAGGACGGACCGCCAAACAACTCGATATTGGCATACACTTCTTGCTTCATTCACATTCATACATCGTCGCATACACTCTCTTCTATTATTTTCGACTTATCTTTAAAAATGTCCCGTTTATTACCAGATAACATTTCTCCAGTTTTCTACACTAATTCCAAGCTAGAAAAAATAATTAACAACAAGGTCATTTCTAATAAATGGGTAAAAAACGGAATATACGAGAATGAATGTGTTGCACAGTATGTAGGTATGACTACTAGAAATTTTAAAACTAGAATCAGAGAACATGAACTCATTTTACGAAATAATTACTATTTCTAGTTTGCTAATCATTTATTAGAGACAGGCCATAGCTTCAATAAAGAAAAAACTAAGTTTAAAAATTCAAAAGTTAATACATATTTTAAATTGTGCGCCTTGGAAACTTTAGAAATTAACAAAAAAATTTAATCTAAAATAAATTTAGTAAAGTTTGCTAGTAACTTTGAATCCTCCGACCGCCCACTCCCCTCCAAATCACCACTTCCACTACCCTCACCTAATGGGGAGTAATTTGTTTCTGTACTTGTTTAATTTAAATTAGTTTTAAGAAAGTTAGCGAATGACACAGTTTTGTCGAAACCGGAAGCGAAATAAATAAATTAAAAGTAGCAAAAGTACAAAGTAAATAAAACTTCCAAATAAAATATTATAATTGAGTTTTAGCAATGTAAGCGAAACCATTCTATCACTCTTTACGATAGCTGTGTAGTATTTTTAGAAAGAACATTCAAACAGAAACATTTTCTAGTCCCGATTGCGACCATACGTAAAATGTATTATTTTAAAAATAATTTTAAAAGTTTAACGTTTAAGTTTTTGCATGAGAATAGTTAAGGAGAGTTTCTAGAAAGTAATTGAAGCATGAAAGCTTAAAAAAATGTATGAATTGATTTACTTTATAAACTTTATGAGCAAGAATATGATGTCTTTATTCAAACATAAAATTTTGAACGAATTACGGACATAATAAATTTCGCGAATAAATAAAGTTAGCCGTGAAAGTTATTTTATTTGCTGACATAGATAAAATGCCAAGAATCTGAAAGAAAATTAAAACTCTTGCAGGAAATTGCAAAAGTTTTGGTAATTTCTATTCGTGCTTTTAGCAGAAAAAAAACATAGAAGTAACAGTTAAAACAGAAATTCCTCAAAAAAAAAAAAAAAACTGAACATTGTTGTACTAAACGAAAAATTTAAGCAAACGTCATGGATATGTAATTTATGGTATTGACAGTTTAATAGACATTTTAAATTTCCATATATGCTTATAAAAATGACGGTGTGAGTTTAGAGGAACGGCTGCGCGGCCTGTTTCATATGAAAGTTAACTTTGGATTTGATGCCAAAATACTCGCCTAAACCTAGTGATCTTTTTTGTTTATCAAAAAGTATAGTAAATATCTAGTACGGATAAGAATTAATTTATTTATTTTTGTTTTGCATTATGAAATATAGGCTATTAAAGGAATTGATTTTTCGCGATTTTAGAAGTCCCTTATCAATTATTTGGGGGCTAACGGTGATGTAAAAAAAAAGTTTTTACCCCGTCTCCTTTGAAAATTTAATGAAATATAAAATAAAAAAAATGTAAAAATAAGCATTATTCTGGACTTTAAAATAAATTAAAAAAGGCCAATTTACGTTGGAACATAAATTTGCTGTACATAATTTAAAATATAGACCCGTAAAACGTTTTTTTTTAAATGTTTTGTTTTTATATTTTTATTTACATAATCACATTTACATAGCAAATATGATATATATTTTTTAAAATACGGTAAACCCGCAAATTATTTTCTTAGTTGCCTTTAAAATTATGATATTTTTTCATTGCCCATACTATTTTAAAACAAAAATAAATAAAATACTTCTCATCCATACTAGATTACTAAACCTTTAATTAAAAAAATACATATCATTCAGTTTGGATGGATATTTCGGCCTCAAATCCAAAATTAATTTATGTACGAAATAGGCAGCGCAGCCGTTCCTCTTATGATTATTGCGTTGACTTAGAAATTTCAGGCAGAAAAGGGAATGTCAAGCTCAAGATAAATAAAAATACGAGTATTACAGTCACCTCAAACGACACCTTTTCACAATTCTATAATAATAATATTTTTTCACTGTTCACAATAATTTTCATTTGTATATTTCTAACTTAGCTCACTTTTTAAGTGGAGTTTTCCGCAAAGAGGCAGTATTAGGAGCGCAAAGTCGGAAAAGGAGGTAACAAGTAACTAATGGCAGAGTTATAGGATTTTAAGCAAAGCGGTGTAAGTTTGAAAACTGGAGAATACTGCGTATCTTGTTTTGTTACCTTTCTCATACATGTGTGCGGTCATGTTTGCCTCCTTTAAGAAGGAATCTATTCATGAATCCTCGCAAATTGAAAGTGCCGTTGTCCCACTGGTTCGGTTCAATAAAAGCAACAAAATGCCAAAATGTTAACCGTGAAATAAGCGTAATATTAGGAGCGAACCATTATCATAATGTAACTCTTGAATATAGAGCTAATTAATGATGGTATTAAATTTTTCACAATTGAAAACCTCTTTTCGTTTGAAACATTCAGACAGTTAAAGATAGGTAGGTAGATACTTTAATGAAATATTTGAAATTTGAGAATGTTTACAAATTGAGACAAGTGAATTGTATTACTTTATAAGAAGAGGACTTCGCTTTTGTAGACTAAAAATTAATTAATTTTAATTACTTACATACCTGAATTAAAGGACGATTTTGAATAACGACAATAGTTAATAGCCAATTAAATATAATTAACGATAAAATATATATATTTTTCAATAGCTACCTCTTGAAATTATTTTCATATTTTTATTAAAAATGAAAAATGATTTTTTTTAAATTTCTAATGTAAATTTGATATTCAATGTTTTATAATATTTTTTTATTAACATTTTTGATTAATTATTACCTACTTAAATCAATTTTTATTTATGTATATAATTTGTCTATTCTCATATTGCTATGTTCGTATATTTGACATTATTATTTTTTAGTATTCTGTATATTCCTGACGAGGAAAGCATTGCTTTCGAAACATGTTGATATGTACATATTAATAAAGTGGCGATTACAAAGAAACTTTTAATTAAATTACTAATAATGACGTCACAAAGTGAATAAAAATCTTCTGAATGAATTATAAATAAATTTACATTTAAAAAGTCATTTTTTAGCTTAGTAGTTTTAATATCTGATTTTCGGCGGGTTTCAAGTATCATTTTTGGAAAAACGTATTTCTTTAAAAAAATATTAATCAAACAATATAGCGTTTTAAAACATCTTTTTAAAGATGATCAGAACTGGTGATCCGAGTTAAAAATAGTATAAACATCGAAATAAAAATGTTACAAATTTCTAGACATTTCAGATTTTCAGATTCCTAAAACAAATTTTCCCTCTCAAGTTATCCGATAAATCCACGGTTATTCCAGTTTTTTTATAGTATTATGTTTTTTTTCCGACTATGGTGTTCCCATAATGCCTGCAAAATCTAAATATTAGTGAAAACGGTTATTATTTCAGAAATCGTGGAATATAAAGGAACGTGTATACTATTTCTGTTTATGGAAATCATAAAAAAAATTGCCGCAATGAAAGATTCTAACATCTTTAATGATGAACTACATTTTTTTAATAAGAAAGTTAAATATTTCCTGTTTACGAATAACTTGACAATATTTGAAAATCTCCTACTGCCATCACAGTAAGCGGAAGATGTTGCTTACATTATAGTGAAAGTTTGATAAAAATAAGCCCAAAATGTGACAAATGACCCCTGAACTTTTTATAGGTTTAATTTAATTCAAATACTTGTTGAAATAATATATTTAAAAAAAATTGTAATAAAAATAGTTATTAAAAATTGTAATTAATTTTTTTTAATCATCGAAGAAGATAATATTAACACATCCCAAATGAAACACGAATCTCAAAAAACAACAGAAAATAAAAAAAGATTTCAGTCGCATCATAAGGATAGCCAATAATATGGGATTTAAAATGGAGGATAATATTAACAAGTCTTGAACTTGAAGTATGATATCGGTGTAGATGGCGTAAATTGAACTGGTCTCATTAACTAAGTTGGTTAAGCGGTTGCCCCGGATGGGCAGAGGTCCTGGGTTCGAGTCCCAGATGCGTCTGAATTTTTTTTATTTTCTGTTGTTTTTTCGGTTTCGTGTTTCATTTGGGATGTGTTAATATTATCTTCTTCAATGATTAAATATTACAATGAGGTTTACAAACTTCAATAAGTTATAAAAATTGATTTTTTTTAAAATTGTAATTAAAATAGTTCTTAAAATGTTTTTTTTATTATTTTTAAATTGTATTTAAAACGATAATTAAAGAATTTTAATTAGAATTTAAAGAAAAAATATAAATAAATTATAAAAGAAGAGAAAACTTATTTAGAAATAAATAATGCCTTGGCCGAGAATTAAACCGAAACTATTGATACAAGCCATAAGTGCGGGAAACACCGAATTATTATAATCCATAATACGGTACCTGAGGTCTGTCTACCTGAGGGTAATTTACAAACGCCCGGCTTTAAATCCCGGGAATTTCGCAGTCGCCAGAAAAAGGCAGTTACGGGGATTAACAGCGAACTAATTAAAAGCCACCGAGCCACAGTTCGTAGTTCACGAAGGAACCCGAAGAATAGTTCGGATGTGATTAAAAAGGGGGACTTTGGCCGAAGCAAAGTCAGTAGTGGACAGAGACGAGTGAGTAGAGACCGTCCGGCCAGTGGTCGTAGTCGAGACTCCCGTCTCCTACAAAGCAAGCAGGCCACTTGCATCCCCAGCCTGAGACGCTGCGGAAAACTCGGCAGGAACCGCCGAACCCCAACGCCCACCGTTCGAGTGCAGTCGAGTGCCCTTCGCCTCCTGCCCTCCAGCGCCGTAATCCCATCAAGGCACATATCCACCACCGCAGGAATCACCACCGGACAGCAGTCGAGCGCCTTTGGCATCCTGCTGATCATCCTCTTGAACCGTCTGAAACCGGTCGTCAAGTGAAAGCCGAAACGCGTGTCCGCCCAGCACCAAAACCTCCCCCTACCGGAAGTACTACCTGCTCTCTGAGGCTTTCAACACCAACATCGAGACGACTGGTAATCTCCCCACTGGACCGTGTGCAGATTACCCGTAAAAACAGTTCGTGTAATTAAGTGACATCCACAATACCTACCAGTTAAAAATGTATTTTAGATTGTGAACTAATAAAATACTTGACACTCAACGAAGTTACCTGTTTCTACTGAACCCCAATGACCCCATCATGTCACTATATTGTTTTATATTAATAATACTACGCATTTTATGGCTTCATTCAACCGGAACCCGACAGCCAACGGGTTTAACTTAATACTCCAGGGTGTTAAATTTTGGCATCCCATAAAAGTGTGCCTAGGTATTTATATTCAAATGTGGCAAAGGAAAAAGGAATAGCGTGACTTTATAGGTTAAGTAGCTTTACTGTAAGTCGTTGCAAAATCCATTTTATCGATTTTAAAACTCGGAAAACTATATAAGTTACGACTTTTCGCAGTTAATGCATCATTTCACTGCCAGCAATCCGTGTGTTAATTGATATTAAAATTTGATACATGTTGATGTACGTTACCAGCCTCTCTAGACGATGTCTGTTCTGAAGCGGGTAGTATAAAAAAATATTGTAATCTAGTAATGCTGCATTAAATACATATATATTTTTTCTAAATTTAAAAATAATTTTTTTTTCCAAATTGAATAGGGGCAACTGCTCGTATTATTCATCCCTGGCATGTCGACGTGAAGACTTGTTCAAATGGTTTGTTTGTTTATCAACGTTTCTTACGTCAATTTAATGTAAAGCATTTTTTTCCTCAGCAATGCGTTGGTCTTCATAGCTGCAGGCTGCGCCATTTTATCGTAAGTAAGTGAAAAAAAATCACTGGGGAATCTTATTGCGTTGTGGGAAATATTTAGTGACAAATAAACGAGTGAATTATGGATATTTTTGACCACTTTAAGCAAATATGTTAATTATGAGTGAGCGCAATATTTATTAACCTAAACGATAAAGATTAATCAAAGTAAAACGCCTGCTTTAAAATGGGAGTAAAATATACTTGTAACTAACTAATTAACCATCACGCCGTTTCCCCGCAGGGGTAGGCCGAGAGGACGGACCGCCATACAACTCGATCTTGGCATACACTTCTTGCTTCATTCACATTCACACGTCGTCTCATAAATTCTCTTCTGTTTTTCCGACTTCTGACAGGGCTTGACTCAAGTATTTGATTAACTTGATCGTGACATGTCTTCCTCGGACGTCCCCGGCTTCTTCTTCCATTCACATTCGCGTCAAATATTCTCCTTACACTCTTTCTTCATTCATTCGCTCTACATGCCCGAACCATCTAAGCGTCTCTTTCTTAATCTTGCTCATTACGCATACATCAGCTTTGCATTCTTTACGAATCTCAACATTTTTCAAACGATCATACATGGTTTTACCACACATTCGTCTCAGAGATCTCATTTCTAAAGCATTCTGTCTACTTTCAACCTATATACTTGTAGCTTTCAGTAATAGTCTTAAGGATAACAGGAGTTTCCATTCTTTAGTTAAATAATACATAAGAAAATATCAAAAATACATCATATAAAATAAAAAATACAGAAAAAAATAGTAATAAAACACGTAGCACATACATTAAAAATACATAAAACAAGCATAAAAAACATGGATAGTGTATAAAAAGCAGAATAAAAACAATAGGATCCAACGAAGTAATATTTGTAAAGCGCCCTTGAGGTGATTTTTCAAAAAATGGGGCTATCAATTATCCAATTATTATAATAATATATATTTTAATGTAACAAAAAAAAACAGTTTCATATAATTTTATAATTTTAAGTCGAATTTTGAGACATCTAAATTTGATTGTTAGGGAAAAAATCTTATTTTATTGCATTTGTTTTGTTTTGTATTTCATGCAGGTAGATAAAACAATGAAATTTTTATTGTATTAACTTAAAAACGTAGAAAATTTGATTTCACCTTCATATTCTGTCCTTCGAATAAGATAATCTCAAAAATGTGTGTTGTGGTTTGGAGACATTTGCCTGAACGGAGACGAAATTATGAGTTTGAGTTTTATCTTTAAAGAAACTTGTTAATGTGAGACCTTCTTTTGTTCATAAGTCACGTGTCTAAGTTTTTATATGTATAACCCTTTCAGGTTGTTTTGAGTGATGTTTTGAGAGGTTTATTTTGTTAAGATGTAGAACATGAAAGGTGAGAGGCAGGATTCGTGTTCTTTGACAAAATTGGATTTAAGTTTTTGGTACATATTTGGAATTGATTATTAGATTTTGGTCTACTTACGGTGCTTTTTTACCGTAGCAATCGTACCCCATGACACGTAAGAAATACTTTGTTCTTCTTTTTATGTATCTAATAAAAGGATTATTAGGTAGATAATATGTCAAAAAGCAAAAAAATAAGTATGTGGTTAAATCAAGGTATAACAATAAGAAATAAACTAACTGGCTAAATCGAGTACGTACAAAAACAGGTTTTGTAACATTGAGGAATAATGTGAATAAATCAAGGTGGGATAAACAAAAGTATTAGAACAAGGAAAAATAAAGTAAGTGGCTAAATCAAGGTAAAACCAAAATAAGTATATGAACTAAAAGTAGCTAAATCGAGGAAGAATAAACACAAATATCAACAAAACAGCAAGTGGCCAAATAAAAGTTTAAAAGAAGAATCTATGCAATTTTACGAGAAATTAATATCTATATTATGTGATAAATTCTCGATTGAGTGAAGGGATAAGCCACAAAAACTAGGTTGAATAATTTAACATGTTTAAAAAGTAGAGATTTTTTTGATTTACTATACAGTATTTAGATACGAAGCGGAACGGACTAAGTTGAGAGTTGGACTGGGTTGATTGGCGTCAAAACAACCCTCGGATATTGCGGTTGATACCTTAATTGCCTGCCAGTATTTAGCTTTAATTCGTGTAATTTTAATTCAAAATTAATTATTTCAAAATAGTAAATACTAACTATATTTATGGCAAGTTCCAGAGTGGAAGATACTCCCAGTGTCGCCTCGGTGAAAGATCATTATGCAGAATAAATGAAACATGGTTTGTTATGGCTTAGCCGTATATGATGACCAGATATTAATAGGGCACCTTCATCTTCTCATCTTATTCTCCACCCCACTACAACCAGTCTCACAACGTATCCCAATTAGAGATACCATAGTGCCACTGTCTACATAAGTTGGGAGCTAATAGGACTCTTCTGAAGAATTAAAATTTTCAAAAAAAGCTCCATAGCCTATGATATAACTTCGTCATCTGATTTCATGACTTTATTTTTTTCTTGTTTTTTTTTTTTTTTTTTTTTTTTTAATTTAATGTTAATCAAATTTAATAATGTTATTATTAAGTTCTGGAAGTATTTTTAGTTTTTATTATTGTGACAGCTGTTTCGGCGTTGAAGGCTATTTTCAAACTGTGGTTAATCCTGATTGTGACGACATATTTAAATGATTTTATTTACTCCCACTCCTTTTCAATTTGGACGGGTTTAAAAAAAAAAAAGATTTATTATCGGTAAAACCGATTTAGTTAGGAAACAATTAAAATTTTGAGTTCTGTGAGGTTTTTAGATTTATAATGTGTTTACTCGTATTTAAATGATAATGTTTTCTTAATAGATTACTTGATTAGTGGATTAAATCATGATTTTATGACGCTAAGAGAATGTTTTGTGCTTTAGATATCTGCAATTAAGTTAAGAGACAACTGTAAGGTGATAATTTCAATCCATAAACAAGTACCACGAGTCCTTAAATATGCTTGTATATTATTAAAAAAAAATCACCATAAAGCGATTTAGAAGATCACCGTTTTATGTTTAATATTGTACAATAACAAAAATAACAGCAGGTATACGGGGACAGCAATATCGCATCCTTTGCTGGTAGAATCATGGCAGCTGGATATCAGATGTTACAATGGTTAAGTAATTTACGGCCTTAGCCTGGATTACTGTTCTGGGGAAATGCGTTTCCATAGTATAAATATTATTAAGAGCTGTGATTTATTTTGAGAGCTTCATTAAAAAAAACAATCAAAATTTTTCATAGTTACCTGGGGGCTATTTAACCAGAAAAAAAAATCAAAACAATTCGCTTAGCTTGCGTTTAAATTGCTAAAAAAGTTATGATTGTTTTTAACGTATTTCATTGATAGAGGTTACTTACAAAGAAAATTACGTAATTTAGTTCAATCAATTTTTCTATGTGCAGGTACCAAGGATTAAATATGGCTTTTTTATATGTAGGTACATCAATGATCTAGCATCAGTATTTTTAATGTGTATTTTATCGACATGGCATAGTTTTAAATTTTTGTTATGTGATCAAATTAACGTTTATTGTTTTTAAAATGAGTATTCTGTAGAATGACGAAACTTTTTTTAAACATACTTAAACCCCTAATTTTTTTTTTAAATTAAAAACTTTCACTTAACATTAAAAAAAATTACCCTTTTTTTGGCTCGATATTTTAAATTATTTACGGCAAATTTGTGTTCCGAAGTAAATTGGTAGTTTTTAATTTAATTTATCCACCATAATGCTTATTTTAATATTTAAAAAAAATATGTATATTATATATATATATTTCATTATATTTTAGAAGCGGTAAAACTTTTTTTTTAATCATCGTATAATTCTCCCTTATAATTGTTAAAGGTGCCTGTAAAATCGTGAAAAATCAATTTATTTAAGACTATGTTTCATAATGCAAAAAAAATTATTTCTAATCCGTACTAGATATTTACTTTACTTTTTGATGAAAAAAAAGATCATTAGGTTTAGGTGAGTATTTTGGCCTCAAATCCGAAATTAATTTTGTATGAAACAGGGCGCGTAGCCGTATCTCTTAATAATGACCCCACAAAGTGGAAACCAATCGTTCGAAAGAATTTATAAAAATGATTATAATACCCAATCACAGGCTTTGCCTTTGTAGGATTTTTTTTTACATGTTTACGTACTAGAGTCCCAACTGCTCCCAACCCTCTAGAGCCAGTGAGACTATGGTATCCCCAATTGGGAAATGTTGTGAGGCTAAAGGTATTTGGGAAAGGAAGGAGAAGGGGTAGAGGAAGGTGGGGAAATGGCTGGCTATTCAGATCTAGTCACCAAACACGGCTAAAAGCCATTTCAAGTAACGCTTCAATTCTGAATGTTGGTCTTTCACCAGGGCGATACTGAGAGTATCTTCCACTATACTATATATTATTTTTAAATGAATTAATTGTGAAACAACACAAACTAATTACATAAAATTTACTTACGCACGCCGGGATTTGAACCCGCGACCTTCGGATTCGTAGTCGAGAGCCTTACCCCTCGACCATGGAGGCTACCGTTGTTTGTTGTTTACATATTTAAAAAAAAAATATTTTTCTGTTTAAAAACATATTTTTATACTTATCAAGCATTCAATACAAAAATTCTTAAATAAAACAGCTACTTGCAAAATGTGTCTTTGTTTAAATCCTGCAAAAAATCCATTCGAGAATTTAAATATTTTTAACCTGATATTATTAAATTTATAGAAATAAAATAGCCCACATAAATTCAGAAGAGTCTTATGAAAGTTTTTCTTCTTCCCGAAATAAATGAAATTAATTGCTGACATTAATCATTCACGCACGGAAAAAAAATACATAATCTTATCCCCATTTTAAATCAACTTGTCGTTTTTAAAGAAATCACACTAAAGTATCATAAAACAATCAGCCTAATTTTATAAAAATACATTCATAGGAATAATGTTAAAAGCGAGGAAGCTAAAAACTTAGAACATTAACTATTATTTATTAAGTCTTGCTCAGCCTAATCAAAAATGAACTAAAGCCAAATAAGTAAATCATCCTACTGATGTAGTGAACATAGACAGATTATCTCATACTCGTACTCGTATGCGTTGTTTTTGTTCTATATTTCTTTGAACCGGATATTTGTCGTTTCGTTCTTTATATAAATATAAAGTTTGAACTTTTTAAGATTCAAGAGATACTTATCTTGCTTTCAGCGCAATCACACAAAGTACAGCAAAAATTGTACCAAGGAGAGGGAATATCTTAATTGAGGTCACCGGATCAATTTGGCTGCACAAATTACAAAACAGGAGAACATAGATCACGAAGAGCTCTTCCAGGGATTTGCTAGAAAAGTGTATTACCTGTGAATGATCCTTTTGCTGTGGAGGTAGTCCAAGGCTGTACCCAGCTCATAGACCATCAGGAGGACAGACTCCTTAGAGAAGGCCACTTGGTGCTGAATGTGGTAGCGCAGGTCACCACCGAGCAGGAGGTCGGATACCATAAATAGGTCTTCCTCATCTATAAAAAAAATAACTAGTTATGGCAAGATATTTTCATAATACAGTTTCAACTGGTCTTTATTAGTACAAAAAACAGTTAACTTAACTCAGGCTTATTTTACATTCATTTTATCCTGAGGTAGGTACATTAAATAAAGGTAAAAGAAATCCTCAAAAACCCCATTAATAACAGGGACGACGGAGCTAGACTTAATAGTTCTTGGTATCCGGTACTTGGCGGCTACACAAAAACTCAATGCCGAAAAGCACATTAAGCATACTAGCAATAATAATAATAATTAATATTATTATTATATTTAAATAACGCCACTGAGAGGGTTAACGCGCGCAACACGGTATCACTTTCTGCATACATCAATACACAATCTACTCATCTGCCCTGATTATGGACATTATAACACTGTCCAAAACGTTGGCTAAAGGAGGAGGAAGTACAACACGACATAATATCCCAAAAACTATTCAAGAAGATACTTCTGGCCGTGAAAACCTGAAAATATATCAAGGGAAGTTCAAACGGAGACTATCGTCACTCTTCAGTGACTTATTCGATTTCCCAGGGTCAGTATTTTTATGGGTTCAGGGTTGAGCTGTCACGTTTTTTAAGTTACTGTGTGTTTTGTTATTAATATGGGTATTTAAATAAAATTGGATACCAATTTCATAACTCTGAAGGAAAACTGATGCCCTTTAAGAATTTTAAGCGGGACACTCGAAAAATGACGGCTTCCGTGGTTGAGTGGTTACGATGCTCGGTTACGAACCCAGAGGTCGCTCGAGCAAATTTTGTCCCTTTTGAAGATAAATTTCATTGCCAGCCCTTTTATTTTTGTTTAAATTAAATAAGCAAGCAAAATAGAGATAATATTATGTAATATTCTCAGTTTAAGACAAAACCGAAAGAAATACTCAACGCTCAACAGACAACCTTCTAATATTTGTTACATAACGCAAATACCCTATAAATACTAGCCACTCGTTAGGTTAGCACCCCTAGCGACAAAAGGAGACATCACTCTTACGCGGCCCCCGGTTCCGCCCGCGCGCTCTCAACGCGACACTCTCTCTGTGGACTCGGCCTTGACAACATCCTCCCCGAAGTGCACCATCCACCATGGACCTGGCAATGGATTATTACCCGGACACACGACCGACGACCACCATTCCCAACCGTGAGCTGTATCTTGGTTATCCCCATTTCATTGTGTTGTAATTCTATTTCAAGTCACATTTAACAATGCCGTTCGTAGAGTATTTCAGAGAGAATCATAGGTTACCCGTAACATTATTGATAATATGTAGGTTAGCCTGTTCCCCTTGTGTAATCTTACTATGTCTGTGCCCTTTTTACCGAGTAAACCACTGATTTCTGAAAGCATCTGAGTGTTTTAATTGATAAAGTCTCGAGTCACAATCCCCAATTATAAGACTGCCTGTCGATTCACGATCCTGAAGAAGAGCTCCGAGGCCTGCCGATGATGAGCTAGTCGTAGGTCCCGAGTTCCCTGGAAGAAAACCTCTCTCAGGGTAAACACACACACACACACACACTGTCTCCCGCAAATTCACCTTCCCAACCTTCCTCCACACCTTCTCCCGCATTCCCGCATTCCCGCATTCCCCGCACAAATACATATCATTACACTGGCTTCCCAACGTCGGTGCTTTCTTTGGGAATTGGAACAGACTCCATAAATTAAACTTGCCGCAATTATTCTCGTTGCAAACATAGTTCCTGCTCATAGGATGCTTTCAGAATTGGTATAAATATCTCTTATTGTATTATATCTTCTCCCTGTAAATTTGTTCCCACAGCAATTTTTCTAGAATCATTTCTAACCATGTTCAAAAAACCGTTAAAAACGCGCCAGATTGTTCTAGAAACAATCTCGAGACGCTTGACTGAAACCGTTAAAAGACGCGCCAAAACGTTCTAGAACATTTCATATCACGTGACGCAACAATCGCATCGGGAACGTTCGACGAAGCGCGGCAGAATTCTGGAATATTCGGCCGAATTCTTTTTTCAACCAAACTCGTTTGAAGTTCGTTTAAACAATCTCCAGACGCGGCGCGTCGTATCAATATCAAGTTGGCAAGATTGAATCTATACCAACTTGCAAATTAACAGAATAGGCAACTTTACAGTCCCTCTTTTATTTTTCTCAAGTTGCCTAGATCAAGTCAGCTGATTTTTGACAGTTCCATAAACAAACAACTCACGCCGTCCCTTACGTTGCTATCGGCTTTGCAACAATTAAGTTATTTTCGATAAATAAGATCGCAAACACACCATTAAGTCCTTTTGTCCAGTAAACAACAGGTACAACTAATTTACAACAAGGATTACCTACTTCCATTTCCTCAAATAATTCTCGCAAATATGTAACATTGTGTTTACATATTGTATTGATACTTTATTAAGTGATTTAAAACCCTCTGACAGTGACTTAATAATAATAAAATAAGCCAAAGACAATTAAATCAAGTGATACTTTAAATTTATAAGTTAAAACTATTACGCCAGTGTTTCTAAGATAATAAACTTCAAATAATTAATGACGAATTTTTATCTCTTTTCGAGTTCCTCTTTTTTTAAAAAACAATAAACAAGGAAGTGATTGTCAATTACCGGTTCCCTAAATCCAATTACGGGCCTAGTGTCAATTAACCTCAAGTTTCAACAAGTGTAAAGTGATTTTTTAAAAAAAAAAAAAAAAATTACCGTTTTCTAAACTAGAATCTTGGCAAATTTTTCAAGTTTTAAGTAAAAGTTACAAAAGTGAATAGTGAAATTTAAAATATCATCCCCCTAAACAAATCCCTGGCCAATTTTTGTTAAATTTCAAACACTTAAAAAAACCAGAGGTTCTCAACTTTTTTTTCTAAGTCTCAAAATTTTTTTTTTCTTCTCTCTCCTTTTTAAATTTTAATTTTCAAAATGGAAACCACACCTGCCTTGGGTATCATCGCCAACATTCACCAATCAAACAAGGACACAATTCTTCAAGCATTGCGCGACAGAAACCTGTCTCCACAAAACAAAACTAAGAAAGCTCTAATAAAATACGCACAGCTTTTCAACAAAAAATACATCAAGACCCTCCCCTTCAATTTATCAAACCCTGTTGAAATAAAAATCATCACCCAGGAGCAAAAGGACACAATCCCAGTCGCGGAGGAACCTAACAAAACCTACGACCTAACTCCCTGGAAACTAAAATTTAACGGTTTAACCAGTGTAGAAGACTTCATTGATAAGGCGGAAGAAACAGCTTCAATAAGAGGAATCCCCATAGAAATTCTGCACAAAAACTTCATGGACCTCATCAGCCCAGAATTGTTTCCCTGGCACAAAATTAACAAAAAAAAAACAAAATCTTGGTCTGAACTCAAGTCGGCCCTTGAGCTCAGCTTCGGAAAACAAGAAGCTCAACATAGAATCAAGCTTAATCTCCTGTCAATCAAACAAGACCCTAGTGAAAATACGGCTCAATACTTTCAACGAGCTGAACTACTGAACGACAAGCTGTCAACCCCTTTGCCCGACAACGAAATTTTAGCAGTCATCATTGATGGACTACTAGATAAATACGAACACATCATCACCTCGCAAAAAATTTCTTCCTTACTACAATTGAAAGAAGTTTGCCTCATTCTCGAAACACACCAGAACAAGAAGAAACCTTCGGACATTTCTCAAAATACAATTAAACCCAGTTTATTTTCTTCCTCTAGACCGGATAATAACGAAAAAAAATTCTGCACCTTCTGCAAAAGAATAGGTCATGAATATTCCTCTTGTTTCAAACGCAACAGGACAAAAGAAAACCAAGAACATAAATCTTTAAAGAGACCCTTCTCCCAAACCCGTTCACCACCTCGTGACAACCTAAGGGAAATCTTCAAGAGATCAAAACTCAACAATGAAAGGATCGGCGTTCAAAACCACCGTTATATCAAACCACCAATAGATTTCTCCAGACCACCCCCGAATTGGAATAAAAACCCAAAAAACTAGGGCACAACCTCTCCACTCTTCGTTCTTTTTCAAGGCCTAAAGAATGGACGGAGTGGTTGGCGCACGTCAAATATTTCAAACAGGCCTTGCACCTATCTTCCGTCAGCTGCAGACAAGCCCAAGACGGACGACCTTTCGCACAATTTTCCATTAACAACGTAGTTTTTTCCGGACTCCTGGATAGCGGAGCCCCCATTAGTTGCCTTGGAGACAACGCCCATTTAATCTTTATAAATAATGGTTTCAAAATAAAGAACCAAACTCCACTTGTCACAACGGCTGACAACACAATTCAAACTGTCACCGGTTCTCTTGCCCTTCCAGTAAAATGTGGAAACAAATCAGTTACGATCAACTTCCTAGTGATCCCTTCCATCTCTCAAAAGTTCATCCTCGGTGTGGATTTTTGGAAAGCATTCGACATTGCTCCACAAGTATTTAGTCCCGGTAACGAACCAAACATTCCACCACAAATCTCCGAAATTCATACAATCATCCCTTATGGAAATCTAAATTCGGCTCAAAACCTACAACTAAAGGAAACTATCAACAAATTCGAATCAATAGCTTTCGAAAATTGCGGTCTAGGACTTACCAACCTGGTTGAACACAATATCAAAACAACTGGCCCCCCAATCAAACAAAGGTATTACAATCTAGCTCCCCAAAAATTGAAACTGTTAGAAAAAGAACTAGACGAAATGCTAAGCATGGGTGTCGTAGTTCCCAGCAGGAGCGCTTGGACAAACCCAACCCTTCTCGTTGCCAAAAAAGACGGTTCTGCCCGTTTTTGTCTCGACAGCAGACGCCTCAATGCTTGCACCGAGGCAGACGCATACCCTTTACCATTAGTACATGCCATCCTCGACAAACTCAGGAACGCCAAGTTTATCTCATCTATAGACCTCTCCCGCGCATTCTGGCAAATACCATTAGACTCCGATTCCTGCGACAAAACTGCGTTTGTTGTACCAGGAAGAGGAATGTTTCACTTCACAAGACTACCTTTTGGTCTAAAAAACAGCCCAGCAGAATTACAAAGACTAATGGATAAACTGTTCGGTCCAGAATCAGACAACAACTTATTTTGCTATCTGGACGATTTAATCATCATAAGCGACACCTTTGAAAAACACATCGCCATGTTGGAAAAAGTATTCTAACAACTCAAATTCGCCGGCCTAACCATCAACCTTAAAAAATCAGAGTTCTGTAAATCTCGCCTTCGTTACCTCGGTTTCATCGTCGACGAAAAGGGTCTAAGAACAGATCCCAACAAAGTCGAAGCTATGGCAAATTTCCCTAGACCAAAAAACGCTAAAGAAGTCAAAGGCTTCCTTGGTCTCGCCGGCTACTATAGAAGATTCATCAAAAATTTCTCCTCCATAGCAGCCCCTCTCAATAAAATCACCGGCTCCCGCAAAGGCGTCAGCAACTTTGTTTGGTCCACAGAAACCGAAAACGCTTTTACCACCTTGAAATCAGCATTGCAATCCGCACCTGTTCTGAACTGCCCTGAGTTTACCTTACCTTTTACCCTGCATACGGACGCCTCCAATGTCGGAATAGGGGGAGTTTTAACGCAGGAATTTCCCGACGGCGAACACCCCGTTGCATACTATTCCCGTGGCCTAAACAAAAATGAAAGAAACTACGGAATCACCGAAAAAGAACTATTAGCAGTCATGGACTCAATACACCATTTCCCAGGCTACATCGACGGTAGCAAGTTCACTGTCGTCACTGACCACAGCAGTTTAAAATGGTTGATTTCCTTGGATAATCCCTCAGGCAGACTGGCCCGTTGGTCATCTCGTCTATCACAATTCACTTTCGATGTAATACACCGCAAAGGTGCCGATAATATTGTACCCGATGCACTCTCCAGAATTGAAATTGCTTCTTTAAATACCCAAACAAATGTTCCTACTCCCGTGACAAAGGACACTTGGTATTTAAAAATTTACAATGGATGCAAGAATACTCCCCAACAGTTTCCCAATTTTATCATAAAAGAAGGACAACTCTTCCGAAATTGCAAACCCCCGCTTTCTATCCTCGAAGACTACGCTTGGAAACTGGTTGTCCCTCTCGAAGAGAGAAAACAAATAATATCCGACAACCATAGCGCACCCGATTCCATACATCCTGGCA
>JAHDVE020007082.1:0-22946 GCA_022606495.2 Halesus radiatus
AGGAAAGCGTAACAAGCTCTTCCAAAAAATCGAGTCTTTTTATTTCAATTTCCATATCTATATTGAATAATATATAAAAAGAATATAAAATTAAAAGGTTGGTTTTTTACGTTTGTTTTTTCGAGCCTTATCTAGTTCGATATTGAATTGCTGCCTTCGCTTTTCTGGGGATAGTCCTTTGACGATGATGGAGAAATCTATAAGAAATTCTCTCATGAATAGCACCTTCAGATAAGCCTTTCTTTCCTGGTTCTCATGAGCGTCGCTAAATTCAAACTGTATATTCTGTACCCCATTTTTATCCACTGCTCTGGCTTTGGTTTTAAGGCAGCTCGACAATTCTTTTGGCATTTATTTAGTATCATCCAGTTAAATATCTAACAAAACCCCTTCCTTATTAATCTCGTGCTCAACATCCCCGAATATGTTCCCGTAGTCGTCTTTATAGCTGATCGAGAAAATCACTTCTTCACAGTAAGACATTTGTTTGACCGTGGGGAGGAACACTTTGCTTTTGGTTAGGCTGACGTCGGATGCATGGACCAAAATTTCATATCCTGGGTCGATGATTGTTTAATTAATGTACAGTCTGTACCGACCTCGTACATAAGGTTCCCATATTAAGTGAATTATCTTGTCTTTAACTGTCACTTTCTTTGGATAATATTTAAGGAGAGTGTTGTCACAATACTCAAAGAATATGTTGAGGAGACTCACATCTAATTCGATGGGATTCAGGTTTTCATCACGGAGTCTGATTGCGTCGATTCTTTCTTGACCTGCCTTCGTAAAATATTTATATTGATCTTTCATCACGGTCAACGGACGCTGACTCGCCAAGATATCTACAAGATCCGCAGTCGACTGCTTCATCTCATAGACATGTAGCTACACCTTCTCGGGAGGCTCTTTGAACATATCATCATCTTTTTTATCAACGCTGTCCTTTTGTTTTGGAGCGATAAAATCCCCTTTTTTCAGGACACCGATGAATTCCGTCTTCTACACACAGATGGCGTTGGCTGATTTGATCTCTGTGACAATATCATTCTTATTTTTGTTTATTAGATGGTGAGGAAATTCAAGCAAAGGATGTACAAAAGCTACAATCAAAGCTCTAGAGCTTCTGAAACGTAGAGTCAAGATGTTTCTGGTGCTCATGCTTATCTTAACGTCGATGCCTTCTTTCGGCTTCAGGACATCATAAGAAAGGCTTTTGATTTTGTAGCACAATTGAAGTTTGTCAACAGGTAAAACGATCCTCTCAGTGCTCAAAATGTTAAATGAATACTCCGTCCACTGGTCGATAAAACAGATACTTTTCGCTTCTTTTGCCGAGGACTGCGCAAGCTCCAGAGTAGGTACAATCACATTATGAGTCAGATGAGTATTGGTACTAAGAAGATAGAGCGTGCGGGGGCTGTTTTTATCAATGCTGTAGGAAGACAGGCTCACAGTTGTGCGAGAAGATTCTGTCAGCTGATGTGAAGCGATTGTTTTGAAGTCTTGAGAAACAAGGATCAAGGTTTTTAAAGGTACTTTATTATTTGAGACTTCGATTGTGTTGGTGATGGAATCATACTCGGAAAATAATTTGGCTTGATCAATTTCTTGATTTTCTTATTCATATAGTCCGCATATCTTGGAAAGAATTCGAGTATAGCCGAAGATTGTGGTTTTTTCGCCTATGTTAAAGTCAAACTCTAAGGAGTTACCATTAAGTCTGAGATCTGACTCCTTGCGGCTTTGGGTTATTCTGATGGTATTTTGGAAGTTTTCACTCGCAGCGCATTTAATGTCTTGAGCCTTGGCCAAAACTGGTAGGACTAAGGCGGCGAGCACGATATTTTGTATTTGTTGAGGCATCACCAATATTTGGTCGAGGTATTTCATCTTTTAATTCAGTTATGCAGACTTTGAGAACTCAAGCAATATTTTTATGTTCTTATGTGGAGCGCTGATAAGAGAATTCTCGACTTTCAGAATGAGTTGATCAAGAATACAATTCAAAATATTTAAGAAGTTGACAGCTTATGTTTCTTTAGCCTTGACGCTTCCCTACAAAATGTCTACTTCGATCATTAGCGACTCATAGGTCGAAAAATAAATTTTATTTCCTTCGCCTTCGTTAAACCTGAATTCAATACTCAAAACCCATCGAGCGAACTCCGCGAACCTCAGATTTTTAATGATGTTATTATTCAGAGACAACCCTTCGGTCAATATAGAAGCGTTTTCTTCAATATCCGCGAACCTGCGATCGGTTTTGGTGAACTCCTAAATTGCTTTTTCAAATTCATATAAAACCCAACTGTACGTCTTCTCAAAATTTGAAATCTCGCTGATGACACTGAGTGACTTTTAGCTGAAGGAAACTCTCATTTTTAAGGGGTTGAGACCGGCAGCAGTATCCTCTGTAAGCTTGGAAAAAGCTTAAACAAAGGTGCGGGTTCTGGCCTGGATTTTGCTGCTCAGTCGAAGCTGGTGAGAAAGATTGACATCGGGATGGGCGAGATGTCCCAAGCGCAGAGATCCTGTGAGGGTTTTCTCCAAATTTATAGTTTTGTGTGGCTTGAGATTGTTGGAAGAGGCGATCATGCTCTTGTGACGATTGATAGTCTCGCAATGTGAAAACTTGAGAAGTATATCAGAAGGCAGCACAGGTATAAGCTCGTGAATGTTAATCTCCTCTGACGAATCTTGCTTGCCTCTGTTAACCCCTAACAAATGCTCCGTAAATCTCGTGTTTAGTTTGTACATGTTTCCAGAAAGATCGGAGATGTATATTCTGATTACTTTGTTATAATCCAAGAAAGTCTAGTCAGGGATGCGCCGACTTAGCCACAACACCCATTTCACATTCTAAAGTTCAATTTTGTCAATTACAGATCTATCATTGATGGTCACGAACTCTTTGTTGCCATTCTTGAGCCCGAGAACATAACTGGCCCCTTGGACAAATCCACTGCTCAAGTAGGTCTTGTAAATTTGGATGAGGAACGTGCCTCGCAGAAAATCGTGGCTGCACGTAAACTGGTTGAAGGAGTTGAAGACATACTACAGAGCTGGAGGCGAAGCAACAGACATGGGGATCTCCAAGAAATTGTTATCGAAAGCAGTGGGATTCACGGGATACTTATGTCCATAAAGTTTTTCCTCTGCTAAAAACTGTAAATAAAGATTATAATGATTCGCCATTGCCATGGAATCATATTAATGGATCATTTTCTCCTCCATATGACTGAGCAGGAAGGTGCTTACCCCCACCAAGTAAGCTTCAATCTCCTCGATACTTTTACCGTGCTGCAGCTGCTCGACTACGTCATAGATTGAGCGGAAATCGACACTCAAATGAATCATACGGCTGTACATACCCGATATTTTGGTGCTGACTGCCAAAGCCTCTCTCTCAATGGCTGGCTTGTCCATGTAATAGTTGCTCAACAATTCTGATGTCGAAAAGATGCAGTCCAAGAGGTCTTTTTGCACGAAGAGATCTTTGCTGCTAATTTCAGTCGCTTTCGAAGCAATCAAGGATAGAGCCTTTGCCCCTGATTTGCAAGGTTAAATAGAGGTCATCAAGTTAATGTTGAGAATACTGTTGACGATCTTGTATCTAATTCCGCTGATCCAACACTTTGGAGATTCCATGATCAGCAGAGACTCAGCGCTGGGTTTACTTTCGCTGTTTTTAGTCATATCGATTCGAATACCTTTGACAATTGAGTTAATATTCTGTGCTCTGGTGAGAATCATTACTAACAAGTCGATGAGGAAATACTTCAAAGCGTTGTTGAGAGTCAAGATCTTTCTCAAACAAGTGAAGAAACTCTCATCAGAGCAGTGATTGATGGCGTCCAGGAAGACATCAAAGAAAGACTAGACTCCGATTCGTAGGTTAAGATCTTTGGTATTAGAGACTTCGAAGCTGATTTTTTGCATAAACGACAAGAATATATTCATTGTCTCAACAATATTATATGCTGAATAGTTGACTCGACTCGTGACCACATTATCTTTTGAATCGTGGGAGTAATCTATTTGACTCCTAAACCCATACTTTTGAGCAATCACAACCATCTCAGCAGGTTCTGGAACTGTTTCGGAATGATTTATCATCATGGACTCAAACAACTTAATGTAGTTGACGAGATCGTTATGGACAGACTTTTTCGAGGTTGCTTCGAGCTTTTGCAGTTCGGGGTACGGCACGTAATTTAGGGTGAGTTTGCGAGCACCAATATCGATGATTTCGTAGAATTAGAAAAAGGTGCCGGAGGTGGCGATATTGACATCAATATGAGGGGCAGAGACATCGCCCAGGTCGAACACCTTGAAGCAATCTTTCACATTGAAGTACTCCCTCTCAAAATCGAGAAGCAATTGGGTGAGCCTCAGAACCCCATGAGTTCCACTTTAGAATCCTTGACTGAAGAGCTGTTTCTTGAGCCAAATATTATTAATTCCATGGAAGCTCTAGTAGTCCACAATAACTTCGGGAGGTATGAATATTTCTGTCTTATTTAGCTTTTGTTCCAGGATAGCTGTGATGCCTTGCTCAATAAAAGTTTTATTGTGCTTTAGGAAAATTCTGTTTTCAATAACCTGAATGATTTATCGGAGATACTCATTCATGCCAAGTTGAATATTCATGAGTGGACCGGCAATAATATTGGTTTGACTCTTGATTATAACTAAGTCCGGGTTGTCAGGCCGAATTATAATGATCTCTTCTGGAACGAATGTTGAATATATCTTGTTGCTATCAGTCTCAATCACAAAGTCAACATGCAATTCGTTAATCTCCTTGATTAGGGTGGAGTAGGCAATAGAAATTTGAGAATAGATATTAAATATACTGAGATTAATATAGGCCTTTTTGTTTTAGCTTGATTCAATCAAGGCTTTCTCTGCTTTTTTGAATTCACCAGTCATATCGATCTTCTACTATTTGAGAGTATCGTTAGCAATAGACATGAGATTGAGGATCATCTTTTCGATATGTTATTTTTTGGACTTTTGGGAGTCGAATTCTTTCAAACCATGAGGGTTTCCCTACTAAAACTCCGATAGTTTTTTAATTATTTGACTGAAGAAATACCCTTCTCTGGCATGCGAAACTTTTGTAATTATTTTTACCAAGATTTATATCACTGAGTCTTTAGGTTAGCAAGCGAAGAGTTTGAAAACTGCAGCCGGAACTTCCATCTCGTCAAGATCATTACTCTATTTAAAAAATAGTAATTCGAACAACACTCGATTTCGGGTGATTTCATCAGAACCAAAGTATTCGAGAACTTTTTCAAACATTGCGTAACTGAGACTGGGCTGGATCACTCTAAGGATGTGGTAGATCTCTGGAAGATTTTTTATCACTATTTAGACATTATTCAGCTGGGCGATCTGCTCTGGCAAATATTTAAAAATAATTTTGATCACACGGCTGTTGTTGATCATCTTATTCTCAAACATATATCCAATGATGTTGTCAGTGAAGTCAGGCTTCCTCCGAGTAGAGATATGCGAAGCCAGTAGATTGAGGACTCTGCATTAGGTCGGAAAAACTGGTTCTAATTTGCTTAATATTTCGGGATGGGTCTGCTGAATCAGAAAGGCCATCAAGATGGGAGAAGAAAAGACTTTATCGATTGGAGTTCCTTCGTACCCCATCCGTAACACTTTAAGAATAATAAGAAGATTGGTCCGGATGCTATCCAACCCGAGAAAACCGATATCTGCATAATTTTATGGGCTTAGGTGAAAGACAAGGTTTAAAAGGATCTAATGGATTTTTAGACTGTATCCAACCTTGTTCAAGCGGTCTCTACCTTCTCCAGAGAAGTCGGTGGTGAAAATGTTTTTGATATCCTTGAAGAAAGTGAGGTCCTTACAGAAACGAGAGACACTGTGGAAGTCTTTGAGTGAGGCTTAGATTTCCTATGCAAAATGGAACCTATCAGAAGGCTTGAACAGTTTTCGGTTGATATCGGCGTCCCAAGTCAACGGATTGGCAAGTTCTTCACAGAAATAGAAGGCTTCATAAAAATTGCTGAGGACTGCAAGTTACAAAGGTGTGGCCCCAGATGTATCCTTTTCGTCAAGTCTGCGCTCCAACTAGCTTTCCGCTTCTTCCGATTCGACTGCCTTTAGTTTTTCTTTGGCGAAATCATAGATGTAGTTCAACAATATGGCTTTCTTCATACCGAATACGTAGTGAAAGATATTACACTGGCTCCCAATATTACCTTTTTTGCCTTTTTCAAACCCGTAATTGAGCAGGGATTAGTTGAGCTACTCTGGGTACAGCCTGCACACATCGACAGTGAATTGTTGGTTGTCGCTGCGGACAAGGAAGTCGAAATGGAGCTAGAGATTCGAAATAACTTGCTTTTTGTCGAGAGTCTTGAAATACTTCTTGCAAGGTTAAATTTCTCCTCTTTGAATAAAACAGAGAAAGTCAGACTCGAGGAATATCTACTTGATTTCTAACAATTCGTTGATGATCTCGTTCGAAGAAGAGTTCAAGAGCTTGCTTTTAAAAAAATCCTTGTCTTCGTGAGTAGTTAGCATACCAGGATATAAAGTCAATATATTTTTAAATGAGGATTCACGCATGGCGAATATCCTTTTCGGGAGCAAAGCGGGGTCTATTCCGGAGAAAATTGGTGCGATCAATGGGAAATGTTAATTTGAGAACAGCTTATCCACTAAAGCCGTATGGATCTTGGCCTTCTGTTTTTCAAATTTGTTGGAATCCGAAGTCAGAGTCGAATCGATGAGTCTCAAGTGGTGGATCAAAATGGGGTTTACAACTGAATTGCTAATCTCAGGTAAAATACGTTCATATGCTTTCTCGATGATCTAAATATCATCAGAATATTTATATCCTATCCTTTATTCCTAATTTAGCTATTATAAGCTCTTGTCATCTGAAGCCGTAAATTTTGGCCTAATAAGGTTAAGCTTGGCAATCTGAGAAGCGAGAACAAGGAGTTCTTGAGGGAAAGGGTTAATTACTAGGAGTTCGCAGTAACTAATTAGGCTAATGCCAGGATAAGGAAAGTCCTTGATAAATATGGGTTGGGATTTGAAAATTGCGTGAATTTAGGATTTCTTCAAAGGAAAATCGACCAAACCGTAATATTTTTTGAAATAGGTGTAGATAGACTGAGTGGACTTGGGGTTAATCAAAGATTGGTCCAGATAACAGAAGATATCCACAGTCACTCGGCAGCCTTGCTTTGGATTTTTAGAAAAGACTTTTTCGCTTTTTTCAAGGAACATATTTATTCTGTTCAGCATTCCCGCACATGCTAGTGGTCGCACCATCTATAACTATAATTTTTTGTCTAGGTTAGGGACAAAGTCTATATATTCAATCAAATAATCCAGATACTGCTCGAAATGAAAGTTGTTGAAGTTTACGACTTCATTCACATTGACTGTATAGGTGTGCATCTTATCCTCGCTGAAAATGTGGTAAAGCTGCACTTTCGGGATGGATGGGCAGAGGATCCTCAATGTGAAAAGAGTTGACAAGTGGCCTTTGAATCTCAAAAGATTAAACATATTTGAAAAAGGTTCTTAAGATTCGTCAGTCGACATTTGTCCGGATTTTATGAGACTCGACAGAATCTAATAAGTGATATCAGGATTTTTGAAGTGGGCCCGTTTTATGATTGCATTGTTCGTGGCTCTCCATTTGGATGGCTACATGTTGGCTTTCAGGATATTGATAATTTTGGAAAACTCTTTATATTAAGACATAAAGAGAAGAACTAATTACACTAAGCTCTCATCAATATTTATTCTTGCCTTTTTGCCACTTATTGGCTTGTCCTATTCCTTTTACTAAACCTCAATTTTGCTCTCAGTTACTATTTCTTCGTCTTTGCCTTTTTCGGACTACTTTGGTCCTCCTCCTCCGTCTCCGCCTGCCTCCACTTATTCTTCTTTTCTGCTTGCTTAAACCTCTGTCTGCCGTTTCACGGCGTAGGGAAGACAGTTTTCGAGGATATCAAATATTTATTGGGTTGTTAAGCTGGACTTCAGGTAGTTTAGTAATTTAAACAAAACAACATGATGCGCTGCGATAAGGTAATCATTGTTTGTGATAAGGCGAGCATTTTAATGGCTCAATATTTTGTGATGCATTTTAAAAAACTGTAGTAGGGCTTCAGGCCTGCTCGCGATGTATGGGGCATCAGCCACCACTGGAATGCTTTCTGTTAACAACTCTTTTCTCGTCTACGTCATGGACTTAGATTTTAGAGAAATCGTTTCCATTAAATAAACTGCCTTGAACAGCTTATTAATAATCTCCGCGGAAGTGAATGAGGAGAGTCTCTGAATAACTTCAGAAGGATAGCCCACGCAACTACTAGCGTCAAAGTCCTCGAAATACTTTTCTGCTTCTGACAAAACAAAGTCGACCAACATGAAATTATTCCTCCCGTTCACCCGCTAAAGGGGACAATATTATTTATCGTTTTTCCACAGTTGTAAAATCGAAAGGAGGTGGAGAAGCAGAGGGTTACCGTTTACGGTTAAGTGTTGGAGCTCAGGAAGACTGGTATCGTCCATCGTCAGAGCGGCATGAGCGAAACTGATATTATTTTTTATCATGATGATTAGGACACTTTCCCAAAATCCCTAATTTCCCTTATATTTCTTGAGTATATTGCTTACTTCTGAGGAAGTCAATTTAAATAAAACATCGCAGCCAAGGCGAGCGTATATTTTGAGACTTTAGACGACATCTGTAGAAATATCTTTGATAACGATCTTCTTAATTTTATTTACGATTGGCAGTAAGAGATTTAGACTGTTTCTCATAAAGCTCTCTGGCTTTTTCTCTTTTCTTATGATCTTAGGGATCGCCTCAATCACGCTCGAGAGATCTTTGAGGTTATCGTTATTGGCTTGTTCATAAATAACGTTGAGACTTGCGCACAATGCGAATTTGTTATGACTGTCCACGAAATGTGAATTTAGCATGATTACGGTCTTGTAGTCTTTTGATATGACCGTTTCCTTGAGCCAGTCGTAAAGCTTTTCAATCTTGAGTTCCAAAAGACCCCGAACGAACAAATCGTAGACCACAGGATTGGTTTGAAAGGAGTTCGACAAGACTTTGAAAAGTGGGATGAAACGATTCTTCAAATTAGTGCACGCGGGATCCGGCACAAGTGAGTTATTTAAAAATGGTGGTTAGCTTGACTTGCTGGGACCGTTGATTTGTCGTTGTGATACGCTTTTCTCGATGAAACGTTTGTAGAGAGTATTGGATGGATCGTAAGAAAAATATTTGACTATCTTGAGGTCGGTTTCGAAGGCATCCTCATAGAAAGAATTGAAATATTAGTTTTCGTATTGTTCTCCCATGACACTTTTTGTATTTACACGATTACTGATTTTAGGGATTTCTCTCTCCATGACCTTCTTGAGTTCCTGTTAGTCGCTGATGAAAAAGCTAATCCGATTAATTGTAAACTTCATGATATTGTCCCCAATGAAAATAGTATTCATGAGTTCGGGGGTTGAAGCATAGGCCGTACGCAAAAAGTTCTTAACGCTCGACAAATCCCCAGTCTCTTTGGCAGATAATGAATAAACGTTATTCAGTAGTTCATTCAGGAGATTGGTGCTGTACTCTTTCAGCAAAGGAGTCTATTTGTACCCACAAGATTTATAGAGTGGTTCAAAAATATCGTCCGAAATATTTGGAGTGTAAATCACAATCTTGGCGAGGTTGTCGATAATAAGAGCTTGAGCGGTTTTGAACTCCGGGTTTTCAAAGATCTTGAGCAGAAAATGGGGTCTGAAGTCAGCCCCCGAGAAGATATGATTGAGGAAAATATTCCAGAAAACTTTGTGTTCCATCAAAATTAAAATGACTTTCTAGTCGTTTTTAGTCAAAGCCACTTCGTAGAGCTGTTTGACGTAGACCTAAAACTAATGAACGAGTCCTTCAAAATGTTCATCCTTGAAGCGAAGATTTCGGTCAGAGGAAACGTGAAATGTACTGGAATAATGAATCTTTTTGATGGACTCATTAATCTTGATGAAATTGCAATATATTGTTTGATTGTATTATTCGGTGAGTTTCTAAAAAAACAGTTATGAAATTACAAGAGGATCTGGCTTTTCTGCGCCTGCAATATATTTGAGAAGGGGATAATGGCCATTGTCAATCTTAGAGAGCACTTTTTCAATTTCATTAATTTCGATAACATCATAAGTGCCTTTTCCGATACTGATTTTCTCAATAAAGCCCCGCAGTGACAGATCCTATCCTTTGATGTCTTGGATAATATCTAACAGTGCTTTTGAAGATGATTAGTTCAGTTGCTTCAATAAATATTTATTCACGAATATTTTGTTCAAACAATTCGTAGTCAGTTTGGCATGGGTGCTCGCTTTCAAGAGGCTTAAGAGCCAAGGAAGTTTTTCGAAAGGAAATTTTCTCAGAGCAATATCGATAGGAGTTTAGTCCGTCGAGTTGAACTCGTTGAGCAACGATTCGTTGACGTTAGAAAGTGTGAGAGCATGTTAGAATGCTGAAAAATTAAGCTTGTGTGCGAATTCATGGAAGACGTTATATCCAACCTCAGGAAGGTTATAGATAGAAAGGTCTTCGTTGAAGTCAAAGTCTCCCGTTGTCCAAGCCTTTTGAGATTTCAGGTAGGAAGAATATTCGAGAAGCTCAGATGATAGTCCGTGACGTTCCAGTCTTTAAGTACACTTCGAAAACATGAGGATTAGGTCTATTTGATCTTTGTGATGGTTGAGGGTGTCTTTGATTAAGTCAAAATCCAGTTCCTCCCTCATCATGTCTGCGAAAAAGCCTTGAGGTTCGGGGACCTGATCGAGAAGGAATTATTGTGCAAACCCTAAGAACGTGGGAGATTTACTGGCTCTTTCCGATATAATTTTGCATATTCTCGCTACTACTTTTTTCCGTGTCTCCCCTTTCTTAACCTAAGGTTATTCCGAGGAGTTTTCCCAATATTTAACCACTTCGGGATAGTTGGCTGCGCTGAACGCGTTAATATCCTGGATGAGTTTTTTGTCCTCATTCGAGATTATAGTTTCAATAATTCTTGTCAAAAGATTACTTTCGCTGAACAGTAAAGACATGGCTGGGATGAATCCCAGTGCAGTCAGTTGATTCATAAACTCATCCCTCTTGCCCTATTCGATCAGGTTTTCGAAGGAGGAGTGGAGAGAATTGGTGGAGATATTTGCCGCTTTTTCAAGTTTTTTCTTGGCGATGATTTAGCGGAGCTTCTCACGTTCTTTATTTCTGTCAACTTTTTAAGCTTCCTCAACTTTTTAACTTACAATGTCTGCGCCTTTGGCCTTTGTGGGTTTCTTAGGTTTGATTGACATTTATTTGTATAATTTACTTATTATGAAAATATTATTTTTATTAAAAAAAATATGTTTATATTATTGAGTTGATTTTAGTAAATTGATTATTATAATACCCTCTTCGTATCTTGATTTTGAGGTAAAGAATTATATTCCCGATAAAATCTTTGAAATAGTTATATCTATTTTGTACATATTTTATGTTTTGTATATTGTTATTATTTTTAGTATATTGCTAGAGGATTTTATTAGTATTTAAACAACTATTTTTTTAATAAAGTTTTTTAGCTTTATTCTTTACTTCCTTTTTGTTTTAAAAAAAAAACATATAAATGTATGTTATAATACAAAAAGTTACTAGAAGAAAGAACAGTTAGGACAAAATATAAAAAAACCCCCTTTTTACAACTGCATTTCATGGTAAGTCTATTTACATATGTTTTACTCCCCTCGAAAACGGGAATAAATTCTTTTTCAAACACAAAATTGAAATAACCATTTTTCACAACGCACCCTTATCATTAAGAAGCAGGCACCGTCCGCATAAGAAGCCAACTCGCCATTTCCTCAATACTTTTTATATCTTTTGAACTTATCCTGAAAATCTTGAACTGCCTTACTACTTTATCCAAATATTTCACCACACTCTTCTCGACAAACTCAGTATCTTGGATTTTGCAGATGTCCTGCTTCGATATACCTATCACGAAAGGGATGTCTTCAGTCGACTGTAAGGCCATGAGGAGCTAGTCAAGTGCGAGTTGAAGGCGAGTTCGATCAGTTGGATCTATTAAAAAAATGACGCCTTGTGTTCCTGAAAAATTCTGTCTCCAGAATACTCTTTGTCTTTCTCCGCCTGCTAAGTCCTAAACAATAAAAAAAAATATCGTAAATTATTGTTTATTAATGATCAGTGACAATATCATTTTATTTTCATATTTTGTCTATCTGTGTTTAAAATATAATCATTTGATCCTTCGATTTGAATATAGATAGAATTGAAGACTTGAATATATTTATATATGTGTGTCTAGACAGATATGGAAATATGTACGTAGAAATTAATGTTAAATTCGTTGAATCTTTTGTCTTCTATCTCGAGACAATGGGTAGTTTGCACATTTTTAGCGAATTTGCCGATAACGAACGATTTAACCAATGCTGAAAATAATTATAACATACAGAGATATACATAAAAAGCAATAATGAATTGTTATACTCATTTTATTATATTTATCTTACTTGACTTCCCAGTACCATCAAGACCAAGCACTAGTAATTTTCGATGAGACGCATTAAAATATTTATTATGATTGTTCCCCATAGATATTGATAAAATTTAGAATTAAAAATTAAAAATACAAATAAAAAAAAAATAACAAATTTTATTAATAAACAGAATTAATAATGAAGAAAACAGGGAAACGATAGGTTTAGATAAAAAAAAAAAATAGAGGAATAAAAGTATGATAAACTAGAAAAAAATAAAATAAAAATAGTTAAAGGAGATGAAGAAGAAACCAAATAACAGACATATTTAAAAAGAAAATGAATTAAATAGAATAAAGAAAGAGAATCAATCATTAAAGTAAAAAAAGATGGAACAATAAATACAATAAGATAAGAAAAAAAAGGATTGGTAGGCAGAGCGCTAAGAGTTGGGTGTGGGTGACAAATATTGAAGTAACTCTTCAGCTGGACCTGGTAAACGATGGGTTGCTCGAACTTATTAATTGTTTATATCAGCTCTTCGACCATTTATGGGTTCATATTTTTATATTGACTCTCTGTTCAAGTCCGGTAGATTTATAAACAAGTATTTTTAATAAGGACATTGAGATGTAAGGAGAGGGAAAAAATGTTTGGTAGGCAGAGCGCTAAGAGTTGGGTGTGGGTGACAAATATTGAAGTAACTCTTCAGCTGGACCTGGTAAACGATGGGTTGCTCGAACTTATTAATTGTTTATATCAGCTCTTCGACCATTTATGGGTTCATATTTTTATATTGACTCTCTGTTCAATTCCGGTAGATTTATAAACAAGTATTTTTAATAAGGACATTGAGATGTAAGGAGAGGGAAAAAATGTTTGGTAGGCAGAGCGCTAAGAGTTGGGTGTGGGTGACAAATATTGAAGTAACTCTTCAGCTGGACCTGGTAAACGATGGGTTGCTCGAACTTATTAATTGTTTATATCAGCTCTTCGACCATTTATGGGTTCATATTTTTATATTGACTCTCTGTTCAAGTCCGGTAGATTTATAAACAAGTATTTTTAATAAGGACATTGAGATGTAAGGAGAGGGAAAAAATGTTTGGTAGGCAGAGCGCTAAGAGTTGGGTGTGGGTGACAAATATTGAAGTAACTCTTCAGCTGGACCTGGTAAACGATGGGTTGCTCGAACTTATTAATTGTTTATATCAGCTCTTCGACCATTTATGGGTTCATATTTTTATATTGACTCTCTGTTCAAGTCCGGTAGATTTATAAACAAGTATTTTGTTTTGATTTTTAAAATTATTCCCCATATTAATATTTTACATATATCATATAATAAATATTTTTTTTCTACTTTCCTCTTTTATATTTTCTCCTTTTGTCATATTAGTTTATTTTTTTACATTTCTGCCTTGTCCCTCTTTTTATTAATCTTTGTCTGCTATCCTTATACTTATATACTTTTTATTTTCATATAGATTTATATTACTTTTATACAAGGAATATCATTTTTTCACATTTTATTAAACATGAATGAACTCTCTATCAAACTTGAATAAGGTGTTCTGAGACTTTCTAACATTCAGGATTAATTAGCCAAGCTTTCATTACACAGTCAAAACACTCAACTCAACCTCATTGAAGCTTTCAATATAGTCAAGAACATGGGCACTAGGTTTAACTGGTCTTTTGAGGCTGAAAATTAAAAGCTACGATCAATTCTCCACATGACCGAAGATGAATAATTAAATAACCCAACTTTTTCTGCAGTAAGAAAAAATTAAACGTTCGATATCGCAGTGCCATCCGATAATGCTCGAGAATTCCCTACTGCATTATCGTCGGTGGTTTAAACAAATGCACAACGTACTGAGTATAATAATCCCATTTAATTTTCTCAAGAGAACCAATAGGTTGATTTCAAAAATTAAGTCGGCGAGTTGCCTAAAACTCGAAAGTTCGACTTGACAGCAGATTAGGTTGCATTCATCGATTCGAAACTGCTTTAGAAATTGTAGTATTTCGAGCGCAAATTGTAGCCCGATCTTCAAACATAAGATTTCTTTTTAGCCTTTAGTACCTGTTATTTCGATTACGCTAAACTTCACAATGTTAAAGTATTGGAAGAGATCAAACAGATAGTAATGGAGGATAAACACCTGACTAAGATTCTAAGTATGCCAGTTCTAGGCACAGTAGAAAAAGAGATCAAGCTCGCCTTGACGCCAGCTTCAATGAGAGGCATCTTTCTCTACTTTTTGTCCGAACTTTACAATAAAAGCTGGGTCAGCTTCGCATCTATTTATAAGGGTGTTTCATAAATAGTGTCGTCCATTCTAGAGTACTACTTCATTAATAACCTAAATGAAGAGTAGAGAAAGGAGTGGGAAGTCGATCTGTTCCAGGGAAGAAACATCAGTAACTCGAAAAAATTGTATGGAGCTGTGGCGAAGGTATTTGATTTGGAGGTTCGTTACCAGTAGGGGTTGTCTCCGGAGGTCAGTCTTGATGTGGAATCAGAAATCAACTTGAAGGATAAGATTCTATTTAGAGATTCCGAGGGAAGGACGGTTGTAATGCTCTAAAAGTTTCAGAACATGTATGAAACTAAAATGTTTGATAAAAATAAATGAGTCATTTCGCTAAAAATTTGTATAGATTGACATGCTCGATTTAAATGTAAAAATAAAACATATATGAATATGAATATGTACAATATTTAAAAAAAAAAACATTAAGAAATATGTATAATTAGGATGGCTAAAACTTATATGTGTATACCTGCTTTTTTTTTGAAAGTATAATTATTAGAAATTAAGTATTTGAATATCCCCTAACAGTTTGCTGGAACTTTAAATAAATAAATATAGTTATATTAATTACAATATAAAAAAAACATATATTAATTAAATGTTGATGTGAAAGAATTGGGGGAAAAGGGAAGGAAGGTCTAAAAAAAATATTGGGTGATTCATTTTTTTAAACTGACGGATTTCGATTCCATTTTTTTATGTGATTATTTTATTTGTGTGATTTTATTTTAGATATCCTAAGTTTATATGATTAAATTAATACGGATTAGTGTATGAAGACAACCATGATAACAAAGTACATCCTCTACAATTCTCATCTCTGTAACCATCAAGCATTCAGACCACTAAATAATAAAATTCATTACGTTCCCCAAAGTTCTAACTAACTTATTTTTTAAATACGAAACAAAATATTAGAAACTGAAATAAAATTGAAGAAACAGAAGAAAAAAAAAACATATTAGCAAGAATAAATCCACATCTATAATCAAACATAACATTTCTCATTTCAAAATAAGAAAAATCCTAATGTGACCATGATTAAATACTCATATTGGAAGCAGGGAGTTTCTTTTTTTAACCGAAAACAACTACCTTCAAGTCTAAGAGCAAATCAATCACATTTTATTAGTAAATTAATACTAGCACCGTAAAACTATTAAATTTGGCATGGATGAATTCTCTCATTGACTGTGTCTAAACACAAACGATTCAGGTACCGCAGTTCTTTGTCGAGGAATCCTTTGACAATACAGGGTGTTATTAGAATGTGAGCCATAGCCAGCTTTGAATATATATTATTTGAAGTTCCAGATGTGAGGGTGCCAAATTATAAACTTTTTCGAGTACTCCAGTTCCGAACAGCAAATTGTATCGGTTGATAACATTTTGTGGGAATCCGATTTTGAAGATACCAAGATGATAATTTTTAATAAATACATGATATCAATCCTTTTATATTTGATCTTGTTTTTTTTTTTCAAAAAACAGATACATGTTTTTATTTTTTACTCTAATAGATCACGTTTAAAAATCTAAGATCCAGAAGGGACGATTTGAAAAAAAGTTACTCGATGTCTAAAGGCAACAAAAACAATAGATAGTATAATTATATCTGTTATTTTGTGATTCATTTTATTCAATTTTTTTAATAATATTAATGTGTAAATTTAGGAATAATACTTATATATATATATATCCATAGCTTCTTTTTGTTGCACATTTGCCATGCTCCTATTTTTTTATATATAACTCACACAATGTATTGTATTTAAAAATCCCATACATCAATAAATTATCATATTTTTTTAATTTCATCTTTATTCAAAATTTATGTTTTAAAAAAATATAAATAACACCTAAAAAAAATAAAACAATTAATAAACAATATTTATTTTTGTTGTAAATTTTATATAAATACATTCATTTTTGATTTTTGATAGGATATTAAACGTACGAAAGAACTCACATTTTCCAAAATCATATGTCTTGTCTTCACACTTGATATATCAGTCAAAGTTAATTTTGGAAGGGACTGATTTAAATCAGCATTAAGATATTGATAAATATCTCGATCTGTAAAATAAAATTGATGGTTATTTTTTTTTAATGGTGATTTGATTAATCTACCGATATATATACATATATTCAGATGTATATATTTATTTATAACATATTCAGATTTGATTTTTTTTTAATGTTCATTTCATTGAATTTAAAAATATAAATATGCCAATATTTTTATGTATATTGGCATATTTATATTTTATAAATCCTATTAATTCCTTTTAACTTTATATTATTTATTTTATTTATTTCCTCTTGCATCTTCGACCCATATAATAAAAAATAAATATATCTATCATTTACTTTTTTTTCTCCTCAAATGCAGAACAATAAGATGAAACTCGATTCGGGTAACGTAAAGCATAGGATATTAGATTTTTCTGATATTAAAAGCTATGACTTCACCTATCGAAGAGAACTTGCCGTCAAAATACAGCATAGACTCTCCTAGAACAGTGGGGAAAATGAACTATTTTAGCTCGATTTTCTAAACGCAATTCCTATTCTGTTGGACAATCGTAGTGATGATCACCACGCTCAACTGTGACTTCGATCCAATGTTGAGTTCTAATGCCTTAGACGAACCATTACTGATTAATGATGTATTTTTTCCTTAAATGGTTTGACTAGATAATTTTCCCATTTTTATTTTATTTTTCCCCCATTCATAATGTAGATACACATTAAATATATAAACATTATGTATATAAATATATATAACATATATTTTATTGTCTGATTAATTAACGAGTCTTTTTTTGTTATGACCATCAAAATACTATAGCTTTGAATAAACACTAGACTATTTTTTATGCATTTCGTCCAGTAAATCAGCTGAGAGATGTCTATTTTTTAAACCTTTCTTCTATATGGAATGTAAATAATAGATAAACAATACCTGTCAATTTTGTGTTGGCTTTATATATTTTTAATCACACACAAATCTAAGTCAATTTTACGTTTTCAAAATAATGTATATATAAACTAATTTGTATATGGTAAACTCATGTTCTCTAATCTATCTGTATTATTATTACTTAATTAATATTATACATAATATTGTTATACTTTGTATTATGGAGGATAAGCTTTTTTTTTAAAATGTATATATATAATATTTTTTAAATAAAATATTTTATTTCCAAAAAATGTATTATTTTTTTTTAAATTTAAATATAATATTTTGTTTATCTCTAATTTTTTGAAATTACTTTTAAAAAAATATGCCAACAAAATTTAGATTTCCTCAATTTATTTATGATATTTCTTATATATATATTCTGGAAAGCTGCCCCCCATCCTAATGTGGGGATACTATACACTAAACATGGGTCACTGAGTATGTTTCTGGAGATGTATAAGTCGCTACTGAACTTATTTCAATTTTTTATTTGTATTATTATTTATTTTATTATCAATATTGAAAAAAAATAGATTTCTAAAATTTACTTTGTAAACCATTTTTTTTTTTATGTTTTCCCAACAAATTATTTTTTAAATAGTGTCCAACAACACAAAATATTTACTATTATTATTATTATTATTTATATATCTATAATGCTCGTATCATATTCGCAACCCTAGTTTTAGTTACGAACTCTGAGGCTGAAGCATCAATTTAGTATCACACTTCTCTTTCTGCCAGTTTGTCTCATTTATTTTTTATTTATTTTCATGATGTCTAATTCAAATAATCAATAAAATATAAAATTTTAGACCACCACCTATGTTTACGTTATTTTTGCCTTATGTCTTATTTGACAATAGGGTTAATACATCTTTATTAATTTTTTTCAAATTAAATTTTAAGGAAATTATAACAGAAATCTATTGGAAAAATTATATCAACTGATTATTCGTGAACTCACATTATAATTTAGTTCAAAATGCGTAAGGTTAGTTTCCGTCAGAAGGAACTGCATGGTTTGTTCTTATTGCCGGACTTTGTAAAGGAGGATACAATTAATTATTTGGTAGTATTCTCGAATTCCCAGGAGAAGATGCCTCGGGACCCATGGGCAGCTAGTTTCTCTCTTGTGGATTTACTGCGAAAGCAGGAAGTCCATAAACTGGTTGTGCGATTGGTTGGTCAATTGGGATGCTCCCTGATCTCATCTCCCACGCCCCCCTGTAGATAGTGCTTGTTTAGTGACCGACATAATACCAGACCCCTCGATAACACTCTGGCATATTCGCTGGGATGTTGATTTCGGCCTCGTAGACGATCGTCCGGAAGTTGCCAGTCTGTCCAGCTCTTGATTTATTATCATATTCTTTGAAAAACCAGAACTGGATGCCCCGATCCCCGACATAATAGAATCCGTCTCCTGCCCAGATGCCAAGCAAGTCTGAGCCTCTGAGGCTGATAGCGTATTAGAATGCTGATGAATAATTTAGAACGATGCTGTTGATCGTAAACTCCCTCGAGGGCGCTCCTTGGGTATGGTAGTAATATTTCCACGCCAAAGCAGTGCTGAATCTTTGAGCGTAGTAATTAAATTCCGGTAAAGACATGAGGTTAGGATTCACGTTGTTCCTCCTCTTTCCCCCGAGACACCTACAGGGTTTGCATGATTATTGACAGCATCCTTTGCAGATTTTGAAAATAATGAATGTGAAAAAGCAAATAAATAAAATGGTAACAAATATTTAAAATCCTTTCCATTCTCGATTTGGGGGCTACAATATTCTTGGTTGTTAGACAACCTGCCAAAATGCGTGTTTCGAATTCTATTCCTTAATTGGGTGAATGTCTGCGTTCTGAGCTGCGTTATGATGAAGTTGACGACAGGAAACGATCGCGAGGAAACACACCAAAATATATTTGATCATAGTTAATATATTTGTTTATATGTATCTATACTTTTCAGTAGCTTAAATTTCATCATTTTGCTTATTATTATGTTTAAAAAAAATGAAAAGAAGCCTATATATATATATATTTACAAATGAAGATGTTTAAATATTAATTAATCAAACTGAAATTTTAAAATATTGCCTTGTGAGACAAAACTGTATTTATATATAGATATATTATTTAATTAGTTTAGACATTTTTTTTAATCAAATTTATACATTAACATATTTATTTATATATATATCATAAGAGATAAAAATCATGTAACAATCATATCAGTTTTCCTGCATAATACACACACACTCGACTTGCTTTTCATGGCAGATCTCGATCGCTTGAATATTTTGGAACCACCTCACCAAAGGATTTCGTTGGCTCACCAGGAACTCGAAAGCGTACACTTTGTTCTCGTAGATTATCGGGTTGATCTCTCCAAACTGGATCCCCGTGGCTAGTCCCGCCTTCTCAGCCACGATGAACGAGTGGTTGTCCATATTAAAGATATACATGTTTTCGGATATCGTTTTGTCGGTCGTCCGTTTGTTCGTCTTCAGACTATCCTCGTACCTTTTGCCTCCGAACATCAGAATCTCCCTGTCATTGATCTGAATGGAGGAGAACCCTGCGCAAAAGTTGAATGGGTTGCAAAGAAAATTGCTGATTTTTATGGGTTCCCAAGAAAGGTTGGAGCCCGGAGGTAATTGTTCTACGTTATATCTCTCAATATTGGCGTCCGACTGCCCCGGCAGGCCAAATGCATAAATATATCGGTTATACTTGCACACAGTTTGGTGAGGTTTAACGCTGTTCATCGAAGGCATCATCCTCCATTCGTTCTTAGCAATGTCATATTGGATGCACTCAGTATCCCAATCATTTTTCCCCTTGAGCCCTCCGATAACGTAGATCGACTTATTGCCATAGATCAAGGCGTTGTTAGGGTTTTTGGGATTCGGAAGAGAGGCTAGCTTCATGACCTCAGATTTATTCTGCCGATAGACAAGGTGGGTGGAAAGAAGATTGTTGTCCTGATCCAACCCTCCTACAAGATGTAAATCTCCGTTTGGCAATAATATTGTTTTTGGAAATGCTGGTAAAACATCCAGGGCATTAAAATCCTGAATATCGTAGTCACCTCCTTTGATATCGTAGAGAAAACAATATTTTCCTTGGAAAGGAAACACAGGAACTGTTTTTAACCCGTTTTCCAGAGTATTCTATGCCTTGATATTGATTAGATTGTCCATTGATTCTCCAAATCTATAATTTATTGTAGATATGCTTTGACACAGTGTATACTCGATTTCCGCCAAGATCCTTTAATTAATATGGACTTTCGGACAGTTCGGAACCACCAATTCATCGACGACTGATTTACCCATCAGTTAATTCACCTTTTTGTCGAATCCTTAGTTATTGAAAGACTTCACAAGCTCAATCGATGGGCTCCTTACACTTTCCAGAGAAGTGTAGGGTTTGACCCATTTAATCATTTGTTCGATCTTGTCCAACAATCCAGTTCCCGAACTGAATTTGAGTAAGTAGCCCTCCCACATATTCACGAACTCCAAACTCAGCTCGCCGAAGAATCGGTCGACCACTTTTTGAGCCTCCTTTTTTACAAAATCTATTTCCTATAAATACCTCTGGAAGTCTTCTGGATGCAACTGATTATTTTACGATTGCTGTTTGGATTCATATTTCTTTTTCTCGTCTTTTTACTTCAGCTGAAGTTGCTGGAGATACTCCTTCGATTGCTTTACGACCAGCTCTATGGACTATGGGAGGTGTTTGAGCAAGTGGGTGGTGTTAGTTTGGGAATGCGTGATGCAGTCCTGAAAACAGAATCCTAAGTTACAGGTGAAGCAGATGGCATCAGCTGTTTTGGAGCAGCTGTCGCAAACACTATTGTTATTATGTACTTTTGTTGATCTCATCGAATCAGATTATATGTTTATCTATATATATAAGTTTTATTTATTTAATAATCAATTTGGCTTTATAAACTAACTATAATGTGAATTAGTATTTATATAAAAAACAAACAAATATTGTATATTATTGTATCTAAAAATTGATTTTTTATATTATTTAATTATATTATATATATTCGTTTAACTTATGCAGTTTAAGAGTCATATAACACAAATATTATAAATTTGGTGCAACTACATCAAACCGATTTCTGTCGGCATAAATGGTGTGATGACAATAAAAATCCATATATTACACTTCATACAATCATAAAAGGAGAATATCGAATATAACTACAAGATTGTGAGAGAATAAATTAAATGAATATATTAAGGAATCTAATGGACTATTATAAAAAATACAATATTATCACTTGGTATAACAATTAAAATTCACGAAAGGAATGTTCGGGTGAATTTGCATCATCGGACTATTGTAGCTAGGATACACCCCTCTCCCTTCATTCCTGAACATATCACCTAAGTACTGAAAATTTAATCGCTTTATTAATGCAGGATAGGAGATGCCACTATTTGGCCAACCGTCTCCATATAATTATCCCGAACGGAACAGATCAATGCTGTGGCCATTCTATGATTAGCCAATTTTGATGGCTTCTTGGGTCGCAGGCAAAGGGATTTAGCATTTTATCTCTTCAATAGTTGCCGAGGTATTTTCCCTTCTGAGACAAGCGAGGCGGAAGAGCGGTCTTGGTGAAGCTTATTAAAGTGAGATTTCCCTTGATATTTTTTTACCAGAAAACAAAACGATATCTTCTTCCGTTGATAGCAATTTATTGGAGTTGAATCTTCCACTGATGGAGGGATGGTTCTTTTTACGGCTATGATAGTAGTCAGTATACAAGTTCTTTAATTACTCGCCGTCACCAAACAAGCAATATGGGCTGGCTGAAAGTACGGGAAGCTAGGAAACAATCTGGAGTAAACTTTTATCAAATAATCCGAATTTTGAAGAGATCTCCTCCAAGTTTAGGGTGTGGTAGTTCGAAGCTTATTGTTTTTCGATCAAGCACTTCATGAGGATAACCATGTAAAGAATAGGAGTTTTATGTATTTGCGAACTCGATCTATTGACTTTATTTCTTTTGTTAAGGCCGTATTTTTTATAGATTGGGAGTGCATTGC
>JAHDVE020007083.1:0-16387 GCA_022606495.2 Halesus radiatus
ATTAGTTCGATAAGAGCTAATCGGGGATCTATAGCTCTTTGTTTATTTGTTATTTTTTGGGTATATAGAAAAATACGAGCACTTACAACTTACTGCTTTTGTCCTTCTGTCGCATCTTAGCCATTATTCTGCGTATGTATATATCGAACGTATCTACGGAGTGGATTAATTTAAACAGATAAAACATATTTCTTTACAACCAAATATAAATTATTGCACAAAACGTGCAGTAACCAAGCCGAGAGCTGGTATTTCACAACACCGAGCCAAGAGCCTATATTGCACCACAAATGCAATATCAAGTAAAGATTGCACCAAAAATCCAGTACTGAGCCGAAATTTCACAAGTGTATGTAATGTTCGGCCGCCCCGCGTGCCCTATAAATAGTGTATGCACAGCGGTATGTGCTCTCTTTTCACTTCGACCGCAGAATGGAAAGATATCTCGACTTGCCGCTACCAGACAAGAACAGTCTTCTACACCCAGCAACCACTGACGTCACCACTCGTACCTCAGTGCCTAACCATACTGACTGGTACCATAAGTTAAGTTCTCTCGCAGCGACAATATCTCCATTGGGAAACTACCAAACGCCTTTCTCAAGAGAATTCGCAAATCACAATAGTCGTGCGTCCCTATGTGCAGGTGCCTAAATATTTACACTATTTTTCTTGTGCAGATCTTACACGTCTCGTATAGTATAGTTAGAGAGTTATGGTAGCTATTGAAGGACGCTGAGGTTTTTCGGTCATTCAATTGGATCTGGTTTTGCGTTATGTAATGTATGTGTATACACAGCACCGGACCTACTACACTGTGTAAAAAACATAAGCGCAATCTCTGAAGGGGCGTCGAAATTCCCTAAATCATTTAAAAATTACCCAAAATGTCCCATAATAAGGAAAAATGATCTATTGTATTGCAATGGCATTTTAACTCCCCTCTAATCTAGTCTCCAAGGCGCCGAAGTGTGCACCAAACGACTGTCAAAAATTTACAGATTTTTTGTCACAATTTTTTTTTACGAATTGCATAGTAGTTAGTCGGGCATAGAGCCTGTTTTTTCTGTCGATCGTTTTCGTGTTTTTTACTCCTAAATCGTTACGCAGTTAACAATCAATCAGGAAGCTGTACTTTATTTCCTGGCAGTCAAAATACACTCTTAAAGATGGTCAATATTCCTGTCCCCATTAAATTATCCCGGTGACTTTGCAGTCGCTGGATTTAGGAACTAGGTTGAAGAAATACTTTTGGTGTAATTTTTTTAAACATACAAAATAAACCTAAAATATCATAAACGAAGTGTTCAGTATTGTGAACTGGTTACAAAAAGTGACTGGAATAACATGTTTCTTTTTATTTTCCTGTAATTAGCCGCAGTTTATCGCAGTGACAATGACGCTCATTATTTCCAAAATCAGCCAACTCTAATACGATATATGATACTAGCGTCACCTGTTGGGCAATTGTATTGTTTTATTTAATACAATAATAGACTGTGGATAAAGTTGCTTTTGAGTTCATTATCTCATGGAACGACTTTACAAACTGAAGCTAGCTGGTATGGTATCTATTTTCCACTGGTCTCGCGTTGTAGGCAATATAATCTTGTAAAATTGATGGCGAAAATATTAAATTTACTTTAGACATGTTGATTTTATAATTTTTTTTGTTAGAAATGTTGCACAGAATTTAAAAAATGTATATGGGGGGGGGGGGGCGCAATCAGACTAACTAGATGAGGAGTGAGATTTTGTGAAACCGGCCCTGAATGTGCTAAGCCCCTTGTGCCTCGGGAAGTGGGAGGATGGAAAAATAAACTGAAGCAGCCTGTCACCAGTGCATCGGTGCAGAAGCGGTTTTCGGATGTGAAGCGGCGGGCCGAGTTTTTTTTTCTTGTCACTACGCTATAAAATTCTACTACAAAACTCCGTTTAATTTTCTTTTGCTTCGATGCAATTCTGTTTTGAAATCTAAGCATTATTATCAGCACCTACTTATTCCAAAATTAAACAATAAAAAATAACGCTTTATTTGTTAAGTTTACAGAGAAAAAAAAACATTTAAAAAATTCAACAATTTACTCGCGTGGAAATAGCAAAAATCGTTTGTTTGGCATTGTACATTATTATTATTTGTTAGAGACAAACAGCTTTTAATACAAATATGTATACAAAGGTAGGCCAACAAAGTTTCTTGTGCTAACAGTGGTTAAATACAGAAGTTTTATTTTTGAAGCTAACAAGATAAATAAAATACAAAATAAGAAGGAATGAGGGTGAGGAAGAGGAATATAGGATCGGGACAAGAGATGCATCTACTTATTCCAAAAATAAGCAATAAAATATAGCGCTATATCTGTTAACTTACAAAGAAAAAAAAACATTTAAAAAATTCAACAATTTACTTGGAAATCATTATGAGCATTGGTATTTTCCTATGAACCAGCCAGGTGATTTTATTTAAGCCTTTTTAAACGATCGCAACGCCCTCAATTTTTTTCAGATTGTACTTACAATTTCTGACAGCTCATTATATTTTGTTATACAAATACATTTAAAGGCCCAGATCGGTGTATGATCAAATAAATAGCGCTGTACCTAATTATTTCGAATGGTTCTTAAACTTTTTTTTATATCTGAATACCGCACAAGAGTCCCAACTGCTCCCAACCGTCCGGTTCCAGTCAGACTATGGCATTCCCAATTAAGGAATATTGTAAAGCTGAAGGTATTGGGGAGGGGAAGGAGAAGGGGAAGATGGAGGTGGGAAAATACCTGGCAATTCAGATCTGGTCACCAAACACGGCTAAAAGCCATTTCAAGCAACGTTTCAATTCTGAATGGTGGTCTTTCACCAGGGCGATACTGAGAGTATCTTCCACTCTGAAACGTGTGCAAATAAACTACATATTATTTTTAAATTAATTAATTGTGAAACAACACAAATTAATTAAATAAAATTTACTTGCGCACGCCGGGATTTGAACCCGCGACCTTCGGATTCGTAGTCGAGAACCTTACCCCTCGACCATGGAGGCCGTCAAATTAAAATTATTGATTAAATAAAATAAACTTTTTTAAACACTATTAGACTTATTATTTTTGACCGTGACCGGTTTCAGCCTGTGACGGCTATCTTCAGACTGTTGCATTTAATTTTTTAACTATGGGTTATATACAATTTTGAGTATCAGGGGTAACAAACCATGATTTTACTTTGACTATATTTTTCAGTATTGTCATAACAAAACTTGACTTATATGGTACGTTGAATTTATTATAATAATAATAATAATAATAAGAGTTAATTTCTATAGCGCAGTTTTGTGAAGGTTCACCTCAAGTGCGCTTTACACTAACTAACCTAACCTAATATAATTGTAAAATAACAGATATACTACATAGTATATCTGTTATTATAATATATATACAATATGCAAATTAATACTATGACATACAATATTCATGAGCAGGTGTTATAAAATAACAATTTAGAAACTAAGGGTGTAAATAATCAAATATGTAGTAGGTACAAATAACAAGAGAAAAGTATATGACATTATATACATGGTTTTTCACTGAATACTAATGGAATTAAATAACAAGGGGAGAAACCCGCAACTAAATAAGCTATGGAGGATTAAAAGAAAAAGAAAAAGAAAACAGAAAAAGAAAGAAAAAAAATGTCCTGAAATTATGTTTCTACGTACATGAATTTAATTAATAATATTACTTTATATATCAATCTGGTTTCGAAATTCATTAAGATGGGTTACAGTTGTTTTTATTGTAAAGATAATTTTATATTAGTTATGTAATACAAGGTTGTTGAGTACTGATCGATAATGAATTTATTCTAGGATAGGTACTTACATTATGTAATTCCTGTATTTTTTCGGGAGACACATGAAATATTCAGTTATTGCATATCATGAAACTATCTATTGTATGTATGTATGTATGATGTATTTTGCACCTGTATGAGTATTGTAAATAACTACGAGTAAATACTTAAAAGCCCATTTAGTGTGTATATAATATAATCAATAATTTAATAAAGTAATCAAAATAAAAATAAATCTTTTCGTTATAAGTGCCTATATGGATATAATGTAAATAGATCTTCTGTCAGTGGCTTCACTACAGTTTGATAGTGCCTTAGGAAGGCAAAACAGCTGTAACGCGTTGGTGTGGCGTTAAAATAGCTAAAATCGTTTGTTTGGCATTACACCCTATTAGTATTTATTTTTTTGTAAGAAACAAACAGCTTTTGATACAAATATATATACAAAGGTAGGCAAACAAAGTTTCTTGTACTAACAGTGGTTAAATACAGAAGTTTTATTTTTGAAGCTAACAAGATAAATATAATACAAAATAAGAAGGAATGAGGGTGAGGAAGAGGAATATAGGATCGGAACAAGAGATGCTCTCGATAAATTTTATACTCGTGCATCAATTTGTGGCCGTACGTATGTCGATATTGTGAAATTGTGCGTTATATTGCGTACAAATACGGGGAATTGGAGAATTTATCCTAAGATTATTACGATTAAAACAATATATCAATGAGGATTCTCTGGAAACAATTGCAATCAAATGCCCCGCATACAAAGAAACATCTTCGCTAACCTGATCTAAAGATTGTTCTTTGCATTCATGCTTTATGACCGTTATGAAAACAAAACAAAAAAAACGAGAGATAAACGACTTGTATTCCATCCATGGAAGATTGCAGTAATAATAATGCAATTAATATATTTAATCATCGAAGAAAATAATATTAACAAACCTAAATGAAAGATGAAACCGGACAAAAGGACAGAAACTAAAAATATTTCAGTCGCATCTGGGACTCGAACCCAGGTCCTCTGCCTATCCGGGGCAACGCTCAACCGACTTAGCTAATGAGAAAAGTCCAATTTGTGTCATCTTCATCGATATCATATCTCAAATTCAAGATTTGTGAATATTATTTTCCATTTTTAATCTCATACAATTGACAGCTATTTTTATGATGTTTACAAAGTTCTACCCGAACTCAATTGCAAACTTAAACAGTGTCTCGGATTTACATCCGACTTTTTTATTTATATGAGACATCTATTGACTTTTTGATAAAAGTCGAAAGAATTCAATTTTTAATTATTAATTATTTTTATTGAGATTTAAAAACCTCATTGTAATATTTAGTATATTAGGGTGGACACCCTAATTAATAACCTAACCCTCCACACAGCATCCCCAAAGATGATATAGGCCTTGAGGGAAATTATTTCCTCCTTGGTCTCCTGTGTGAAGTTACTGTAAAAAAAAAAAATCTTCGTACCCGCCGAGTGGCGCTGATCAAGTTTCAATTGAGTTTCCGGCGAACTTTTAATCTATGTGTTGCCAATGAAAGAAAAATAATATGGTGCTTGACCATGCGTAATAAAATTACTTAGAACTTTTTTGAAATTAATAAACCGTTTTAAGTTTTTTTAATAATAAAATAGTATATTTAATTTTTTTTTTATATATACTGATTAGAAAACTGAGGCAAGTTTACTGTGCTCTTGTACAATCATCTCTCGAATATGGTATTATCAGTTGGGGTAGTGCCACAAATACTTGCCTGGAGCCTTTAGCGAAGATCCAAAAAATAATCGTGAAGGTTATTCTTAAATTTCCATTAAGGACGAGTACTGTTTTATTTTTAAGAAACTAAATGTTCAAATTTTGAAAAAAAGCAAATCCAGAAAATATCTTGCTGCATCAATTAAAAAATATCCACGAGTTTGAAGAAAGAACAAGCACTAGAGCCCTAACACAATCACATGTACAATCTTTTAATATTCCAGTTTGTAAAGCTTCTTATGGAGAAAGAAGTTTACCTAGTGACATCAGAAATACGCAAACAAAAGTTCCTTTAAAAGTACGATCATTGATCACCTCCAATAAATCTGTCATCTTCTAAATTCTTTTATGCCTTCAAATTAGTATACTTAAATTTTTTTTATTAAATTGTAATCTATTAATCTATTTTTAAAAACCACTCCTGTAAATTGCCATCTCAACACAGGCGTTTCACACCTAGTGAAATGGGTAATACGTTAGCCGATAACAAATGTTAACATACGTAATAAATAAAAAATAAAAATTTCAAATATTTGTTTATTCTAAGTCACCAGAAAACAAACAATAAACACGTCCAAATGCGGTACACCCTCCCCCTCTTCCCCCAATTCGCACTACCCCCATAACAGCAGTAGTACCAATTAATTTTAGTTGTGTGATATCATAATTATCAGAGGAATTATACAATTCACATAAAACAGCCTGATCCTAAACACAAACACCCTTAGCACCTGCCATATACAACCTTTTCGACCCTTTGCTAACTTAATTCAGCCCAAACCTATTCTAATGGGACAAAGAGTGAAATATGATAATAATATTTGTGAAACTGTTAAATTGAGGTGGAATCCATTTTATTTCATTTTATTTTTTATAACTTATTAAAGCTTGTAAACCTCATTGTAATATTTAATCATTTAAGAAGATAATATTAATGCATCCCAAATGAACCACGAAACCGAAAAAAACAACAGAAATTAAAAAGATTATTGAAATGATTGATTATTGAAATTATTGAAAATTGATTATTGATTATGAAATCTTTTTAATTTCTGTTGTTTTTTTCGGTTTCGTGGTTCATTTGGGATGCGTTAATATTATCTTCTTCAATGATTAAATATTACAATGCGGTTTACAAACTTTAATAGGTTATAAAAAATAAAATGAATATTTCTTTCCAGACTTGTAAAATAAGTCAATAGATGTCTCATATAAATAAAAATCGGGTAGGTATATCCGAGACTCTATTCCGATTGTAATTGTGTTGGGGGAGAACTTTGCAATCATCATAAGGATAGCAGCCAATAATATGGGATTTAAAATGGAGGATAATATTAACAAGTCTTGAACTTGAAGTATGATATCGTTGTAAATGGCGTAAATTGAACTGGTCTCATTAGCGTAGTTGGTTAAGCGGTTACCCCGGATAGGTAGAGGTCCTGGGTTCGAGTCCCAGATGCGACTGAAATCTTTTTAATTTCTGTTGTTTTTTTCGGTTTCGTGGTTCATTTGGGATGCGTTAATATTATCTTCTTCCATTGTATTTATTTATTTATCATGTATATTTACATCCACTGAGCTTGTCCAATATGTTCACAGAGTAAACCAAATAATTACCTACCTACATATTCCCAGAATATTAAAAAAATTATATATTAAAAAATTTAATAGAATAAATGATGGGTAGACAAAAACATTCCTCTAAACTAAACTGTAAACTTTAAGTTGTTCACTGAGGAAGCGATCACTTGCTTTACATTATAATTTAAATGAAAAATGTCTCTCTGATGGTCTGTCCTGTTCTACCGTAACGTGCTGTCTCTTTCTCAAACTTTCTGTCTCCTTTATGATATCTCTGTATTTTAATTTTAGTTTATATGTGTACATTCCTGAAGAAGGATGAGTCCAACCGAAACCGGTCGAATGCACAAATATATATAAATAAATAAAATAAAGTGGCTTACAACAAAAACATTATTCAATTAAATTTAAATTGTTCGTCGCCTTAAAGTGGACTCTGATTTCCCAGTATTGAATCCAAGTATTTATGAATTTGCGCAACGGCGCCAACTCCAATACAAACAGAAGCTATTATTATAAAAATAAACAATATAAATAAATAATATAAAAAAACTAAAACGTAAAATAAAAAAAACTCAATTTAACAAGTAGACCAAGAGTGAAAGGCTGATAAGAAAAGTATAAAAAGTATTGGGGGACAGTTTTACAACAATGTTGTGGTTAAATAGCAACGGTTAATGCAGCATTGTTGAGCAGTTGAGTTGCTCTGCCGATTGGCGTGTTATGGTAAGCAGAAAAGGGTGCATGGGATCTCCGACGAGTATACTTGTTAGGAACTTATAGGTTTACCTCTTTCAGTAAAGGTGGTTAACATATGGTTCCATTAAAACTACACGATCTTTAGTCACATTTATCTAGTTTTTGAAAACGTGTCCCATAGTTTCGCTGAAAATAGCACAGTTTGTTCTTATTAGTGCCGTAAAGGTTTATAGAGTAGTGTAAATGAAATCCAATATGTAAAACTGTTGCTATAACGTTTTAAAATTAGTATAAAAAACATTGAACCACGTTGTATTGAGTCTTCTACACCCAGCAACCGCTAACGTCACCACCCTCTATCTCAGCGACCGATCATACTGGCTGGTACCATACGTCAAGAACGCTCGGAGCGACAACATCTCCAATGAGAAACTACCATGAGAAAGCAAGGGGATTCGTAAATCACAATAATCGTGCGTCCCTGTGTGCCGGTGCCTAAATATTTACACTGTCTTGCGCAGCATCTCGTACAATAACTTTTTCATGTATATTATCAGGTAGTATTCTATAAAATTACATAGCAGAAATAAACCAAACCCAGCAATGGACGTAAACAACCAAAGCCACCCACGAAACCACGTCTGCAGGCTATTTTCTAAACCAAAAAGGGGTTGAAATGATGATGATGATAAATGAATAATGCTCATATGAAGGGGTGTTACTCCCAAAAGACAGCTTTTTAAAATGATTTATTTAACGTCCTATTCCAAAACGTGGCATATTATAACATACGGTTCTTGACACACGTTTTTCGATTTGCGTGTTTCTTGGAAGAATGTTCCCAGATTTAGTCATATGCACTGAACGAACAATTCCTAGGCGTGTGATCCATATGGATTTTAAATTAAACTGATTTACACAATTCAAAAAAGACCTTTCAACTTTCCCGTGCTTGAGTGGTCACGTTCTTTGGCCACGAATCCACGAGTTCGAATCCCGACATGCGCAAGAAAATTTAATTTGATTAATTTGTGTTTAAAATACCATTTATTGTATTTCCAGCACGTTCGAGAGTGGCAGATACTCTCAGTATCGCCCTGGTGAAAGACCACTGTTCAGAATCAAAAAGTTGTTTTTTGATGGCTTTAGCCCTGTTTGGTGATCACATCTGAATAACCGGGTACTTCCACACTTTCATCTGGCCCATCTCTCCTCCCCCCACCTCCTCACTACCTTCAGCCTTACAACATTCCCCAATTTGGGATGGCATAGTCTCACTAGCTCCAGATGTTTGGGAGCAGCTTAGAGTCTTCCGTGGCACTCACATAAAAAAACTGGAATTCCTTTCGGTTTTTTTATGTTTTGTTACATAAAATTAAACCTACTTAAAGCACGCAGACACGCCTACAGAACACTACTACGGGTTTACATCTTCAGTGAAGGTGGTAGATGTGGTCCGGTGGGACCTCTCCACCAAAAAGACTTGACATCCTTAGACCCCAGGCGTTAATACTTTGAAGACCCTAAACGGCCGAAACCTCAGATAAATGTCGCTTGTCTGTGCGCCTGGTTTATGTAATTTTTGACATAAACAAAAATTTTCTTCTGTTATTTTTGTAAAATGGTGCAGATTTTGGGATCGCTTGAAAATGTTTAAAATTTTTTGATGTATCACTTTATTAATAAACTAAGCAATTATAAGGCATGTTCGCACGAATCAGTTAACCCTTTCAGCATCGCATCACTGTTTCTACTTTTAGAGAATATTTGATATTTGATAACAACGCCTTAGATAAAACTTTATGATCTGCAAATTTTTTTGGATATTTAATGGTTTCGTGGTTTTTATCATAATTATTTAGGGTTCAAAGGATTATATTTTATTAGTAACTAACTCCAAGGTAGGCAGAGAGGACGACCCGCTCTTGCACTCGATCTTGGCATACACTTCTCGCTTCATTCACATTCATACAACGTCTCATACATTCTCTTCTGTTATTCCGAATCTTAACATGGCACGACTCAAGTATTTGATTCACTTGATTGTGTCATGTCTTCCTCGGACTTCTCCGGGTTCTTCTACCATTCATATTCGCATCATATATTATCGTTACATTATTTTCTTCACTTATTCACTCTACATGTTCAAACCATCTAAGCGTCCCTTTCTTAATCTTACTCATTACGCTTACATCAGTCTTTCATTATTTACGAATCTCAATATTTTACCATACTTTCGTCTCAGAGATCTCATTTCTACAGCATTCAGTCTACTTTTATCCTTCCTCTGCCGGTTCCATGCCTCACTGCCATTCATGAGGGTTGGTATCAGCACTCTATTGTGGACTGCTAGCTTCGCTTCTTTGTAAAACTTTTTATTAGGGCCAACCACGTTCAGTCCTCCATTAATGGATGAATGAAGAAGGGTGAATGCAGGAAACATTCACCCTTCTTTCAATATCCCTATCAGTCTTTACATCTCTCGTAAACATACTTCCCAAATACATAAACTCATCAACCTGCTACAGAATTGCTCTTACTGGAAGAATTTTGAGACTTCAATAAAAGTATGGAATATTATGCCTATGTTCGTATAAACTTTTATGAGCTAATAATTTGAGTAATGAATTTTGCACTGATTGAACATGATTGATGTTTGTTTTACAGGAAAGACTTCAGGCTGTAATTCCAGGCCTTATAACAGATTCCCCTAAATTATTCGAAGTGTAGAGATTGGAACAAAGAATTTAAATATAAATAGTCTACTAACAATTGATCTCAGTCGTACACAAACATTTTTTTAATTGTAAATCCCACTTGATAAAACAATCAATAATGACAGCTAAATAAACAATAAATATTCTTTTACAAGTTCAACACTTTCAAATGCCATCGTGTAACGTTCTTGTGAAATTCAGAAAATTCTTAAATCATCAGCAATAACATTTGTTAAATTTCATCCCTCAGTTATCATTTACTAAACCCTTTTATGACATTTGTCAGTACCCCTTTTCAAACTACCGTAATGACATTCATATCCGTTAAAGCCTTAAGTTCCACTTGTAAACTATTATAATGGAAAATTCATATAGGCTGTGATCAGAATAAATTTATAAATACCTTAAATAAAACTGTCAATATACCGCTTGTAAATGGAGCTGACATAGATTAAGTAATCATGCAAAATGACACCAGGCTCCGGTGATGTATAAAGATGTACAATGTATAGACTCTTTGCTAATTTTAAAGTTCATTAGAAATATGAAGAAGGAGAAGATACTAAGAAGTTCACTGAAATACGCCTCACCAATGTGGAATCCTCAATATAAAGTAGACATTGATAGTATGGAACGCTTTCAAAAGATTTTCATAAAATATCTTACTTACAAATTCAACAACAACTTTCAATGTACCTTTCAATCTTTGCATCAAAGGCATGCAGTAGTGACCCAAGAAGCCCTCCATTGATATGCTTGGTGTAACCCTAAGTGACCAGCTCAGGTATGGGGGCTCCATAGAAGCCAGAGTAAAGTTAACCTCTCAGAAGATGGGCGTATTGTACAAGGCCCGCGGATACTTTAATAGTACACAACTACCCTTTACAAATCGCAAGTGCGCCTCACTGTTAAATTTGGCAGCCACCGCTTCCACAATTCGTTCTTGTTTTCAACAGCTCGGCTGTGGAATGATCTGCCATCCTCTGTGTTTCCTCCGTCCTACAAAATAGGTTTAGATGAGTCCAAGGTTAACTCCTTCCTATCCTATAAAAGAGACTCCATACAGCATCTCCAAAGATGATATAGGCCTTGAAGGAAAAAATATTTCTGTGTGGAATTACTGTAAAAAAAGCTGATTTAACATTTCCACATAGGATTATTAATAATAATATCCACTGTACCGAGCTTCTGTCCTCTGAGAAGTACCAGTCATATAGCACTCTTCTACGTGTATATTTACCAATTAACCGTGCTCTTCATTCATTCAATAATATTAACCTAAACAATTGAAACGTTGATCTTTTTTCGAATTCACTGACAACATTTAAAAGGAGCATCTTAGAAATAATATAAAATAATCAATGCGAATACATATGACATCACTTCTATAATATTTAGATCACCACTTTTCACACCTACAAACATAATCACGCATACACACACACTTATACACTGGACATGTACACCCAGTAAATACAAGTACAAATTAGAAATTACAAGGAAACGTATTATAACTACCTACTTTGTAAATTTAAGTTCTGTGTGGTTGATTAAGTATAGCCTGTTTCAATGGTTTACGTCAATTATAACTCAAGCGTTATTGGCAGTTTTTCAAACTAAGATTAACATTAATTTAACAAACCTCCTTCAAAACTGAAAGTTTCAGCTGAAAGGGATCCATTTCGACCCACCCGAATTTAAGGGGATTAACGAGAAATTGAGATACGTTTAGAATTACTCATTTTGACATAAATAATCATTTAAAGCGGACGTTGAAAAATGTAAAAATAACTATGAGAGACTTTTCCGTATTACGTGGCAATAATCATAAATAATCATGAAGAGTTCGCACACGAAACAAATAGCACTACTGATTATCAGATATGGACAGGTTCCTAAAAGCATTCCTCCAGTTTTCTTAATTAACGAGCTTCTGAATCTGGTAGAAGAAGTCAAATATCTGGGACACGTTATTACTAGTAAGTTGATGGATGACGATGATATCGACAGGCAAAGGCGAGCACTCAGTGTAAAGTCAAACATGCTCAGTAAAAGATTTCGGCTTTGCAGTCCACTCGTGAAAAGGACGCTATTTATTGCGTTCTGTACAACTCTTTGTACATGCGAGCTCTGAGCGAACTTCGAGAAGGGTAGCATGGAAAGACCTCGCGTACAGTACAACAACGCCTGAGTGTGAGTTCCTGGCTTTGCAGCCCTCATAAGAACCCGGGTGTAAGGATTTACGGAGAGGGTAAATAAATCCGGAAATGTCCTCATCATTGAATCCCGCCAAAGTTCAGATTCCAGTATAGAATCAAGATAGTGAAGTATATTGGCACCATCAATCTCAAGTGCAATAATTTACTAACGTCTATTATGTTCTCTTTACATTTCCATTCTTAAGAATATATATTATCTATGTTATTTGTATATACTGTATGGGACGTGTAGGACTGCACTAACCTCCCCACACTCCCTAATAAATAAATCATTATTATTATAAAACACGTAGCGTTTTTAATGTTTAATTTTTTTATGTAAACACTGTACAAGTGTTCCAACTACACGAAGCCAGTGGGTTTGTGGCATTCCCAAATAAGATATTTTTTGAAGGACTGTCCCCCAAAGGATTATTTCTGTTCTACTTCTTCCTTGGTAACGTATGCAGAAAGGATATGCGGTTGTATAATACAATGTCTGGAATATTATTGCGTACATCCTCAACAATTATTAATACGATATGTGTCTAGAGTATAAGTTTCAGTGAATGTGAGGTGTATTTTGTATATTTGCTTCTGTAGCTAATTATTTGGAATGGTACTAACACGATGTTATTGCTGAATTTGATCTTGAGACAAATTAAATATTTAGTTGCTGTATTTCGTGAAAGCTATCTATTTTATTTATATACCTAGTATGATGTGTTTGGCACCTGTATCACTATTGTAATTTGTATTTTTATTACAAAATATGTAAAAGCCCATATAGGACGTATACAGTATAATATAATATATATATATATATGAAGTATCAATAGATTAACCTACATCAATAACTGTATTCTATATATGTTGATTTAATTACCACGCCTTTATATTATTCATTCCTATTTATATTTTACTTTAATCGTTTTCGTACTTTACACGTTTTTATACGTAACACTTTTTTATTGGTACTGTGCACAGTTTTATACTTCTTCGCTGTTTCTTTAAATAAGAAAAAAAATGATTTTTGTATTTACATTTTTCATACCTTAATAATAATAATAATAACAAAGCATTTATACAGCGCAGTTTTGTGTTATTTCACTTCAAGTACGCTTTACTATAAATAAACTTAAAAATGATTAAATAACTCCATTCAGTGGTATCCTACAGTGCTACTTTTACATTCCATTTATACATTCTTAACATATTACATACATTCTTCCTTATTCTTAATACTACTCCTACAGATATTATTCCTTATACATAAATAATAACAAAAATCGACATACTTTTATGATCAGTCGACTTAGGAAAAATACTGTATACCTACCTGCATATAATATAACTGAGTATCCCCGATGGAGTATTCGGATAGGATAGAAAGCCGAAAAATTAAAAGTCATCATGCTTTTTTGTGCAGTCTGCTTAAGAAAAATACCACATACCTACCTAAATATTATGTAACTAAGTTTTCCAAGATTAAAGAGAGGACATACCGCCGAATACGGTTTAGGTAACATTTACTATACTTAGCTAGTGAATATATAAGTTTGTCGTATTTTTTTATTCGGCGATGTAATCTCTTTGCATACTCCTTTGGGGATCTGGTTTTATCATCGTTACCACAAAAAAAAATATATCGCGGATTTCCATTAGAGACGCCTACAGATATTACTATATCGACTTTTGTTATACGGCTTTTGTTATATATTATCTGGATACGTTACCAGGGAGGAAGTACAAAATAAATAATCCTTTATGATAATCCAGAAATAATTAAGTGTCCGAGGGATTAACTGGCAGAGGGATCAACTGTACGGAGGATCAATTGTCCAGGGGATCAATTGTCCCGGGGATCAATTATCCAAGAGATCAGATATCCAGGGGATCAATTGTCCAGGGCACTAATTGTCCGATGGATCAACTTTCTGGGGGATCAATTGTCTGGAGGATTAATTATCCATGAGCTCAACTGTTCGGGGAATCAATTTTCCGAGTTATCAACAACTGTCCGAGAAATCAATTGTTCTAGGGATCAACTATCTGGGGTTCAATTGTCTCCAGGATCAATTGTCCGGAGAATCAATTGTCCGTGGGATCAACTCTTCAGAGTATCAATTGTCCGGAGGATCATCTGTTGGGGGATCAATGTCGGGGGATCAAGAGTCGGGTCAACTGGCTATTCAAATTTAGATTTAATCAGTGTCGCCTGGTGAAAGATCACTATTTAGAAATGGCATTAGCAATACTTACTTGACCAGTAAAAAGCCTGGTACTGTTTAGCCTTCATATTCTACATTTATTTCTCTTCAATCTCTCTTCAACCGTACAACAAATCCCAATGTGCGGTATTCATATTAAAAAAAATACATTATTTTTTTAAAACACATAATTTTTAAACAATGCAGGTAGTAAAGACACCCTAATTTAAATCTAATCAAAATTCCATGTATAAATTACATTAAAAATGCACAAAATTTCCTCTTACGCTTTTCATTGCATTGACTGTATTTTTAGGATCCAATGCATATTAACGTCCTGCAACAAAACACGAGAAAAAACATTCTTTTTTAATGCAGACATCCCCATACGAACGTCATGTTTCCAGCTTTTGACTTTAGCCAAGTACACCCTCAAACGTGCACTTGTACTACACACAGCTTCATATGAAAAAAAAATTAAATGCAGGAAAGAAAAACGAAGAAAAACATTACGGAATAGGGTGAACTTCCCACGTTTGAAATATTAAAAAAAGGTTTAATGGAACGCCGAAGGTTATGCTCTTATTGAAATAACAAGTTTTGGAAACGTAAAATGCTCGCTTCTTTTCATGTGCTAAAGAAATTCATTAAATAATATCAGGTAATTCAAAATTATTGACTCAATTTCGCATATTCTCCTTTGATAAGGCGGTCGGCCCGGACTTTTTCGTTTCCAGAGTTAAATGTTCGTTCTAGTTCTACAATGCACTACAATTGCTGACTCAGTTTTACAGATCTCAGGAATACAGAAAACCTTGTGCTGCATAGTAGCCATTTTACTAGAAACTGAAGCGAAATGGCTGCTTGACGGCGCGAGCACTCTATCGGACGTTTGATCAATTATGAGCAATCTAGCAGTAGAAGTCTAAACTTTCGGACCTCCTCTTTCATTTGCTATGTAGTTCATTCACTCATATTTCAGGAAATATAACCATATGAAATTGAGTCCATCATTTTGAATAAATCTAATACTAATATCGGAGGAATATTGCAGAGCGGTAGATACTTTCAGTAATGCCCTGGTGAAGGACAACCATTCCGAATCAAAATGTGGCTTGAAATGACTTTAACCATATTTGGTAACCAGATAACTTTCCATCCTTCCTCCTCCCATGTTCTTCCCTTTTCCAGTCCCTTCAGTTTTCTGAACATACCCCGATAAATTGAGATGCAATTATCCAGCACCGGAGAGTTGTGACCAGATAATAATAATATTTGAATGATTTGTATAGCGCCATTTTTGTGAAAGATCACTTCAAGGACGCTGTACAAATGTTTTTTTTCCAATGCTCTATCTTATCAA